>JAMYHX010000266.1:0-57535 GCA_025529335.1 Rhizopus sp. PT2906 | reverse complement strand
GCAATACGTGACTCTAATGCTTCTCCTTGCATCGCTTCGTCTCCGTGTGGATCAGTGAAAAAGTAGTCATACAGTTGCTCGCATAAAAGGGATTCTATTTTATCCAAGCTAGTGTCATCATCATCATCACTAGCATCTTGATGTAATTCTTGCATAAAATCTAGAAATGTCTTGTTTGCTCCTTCTGTCGTTCGGGGTGGATTCTTTTTGAATTGTTTGATGAATCTACACAGATTATTAATAACAGTTTTGTTAATACTTTTTTTATTTTTATTTACTTTTCTACTTTATCGCTTGTCGATAAGCCCTTTAGTGCATCTTGTCTTGTCCAATCCATGATTTCCTTTCTTGATATGGGCTTCTGTATGAGAATCACATTTATCTGTTGATCTTGAAGTGGTAGTTGGATATGACTCGCTAGGATCGTATATCTTGGATGATTTTTCATGTGTGAAGTGTCTAGACTAAACAATGATCTACAACAATAATGAGTGTTGTGCATAAATGATTACATAGCATATAAATACTTACTTTTTGGATAATTGATGAATATCAAATGATTCAATGAGATTAGCAATGATGAGTTGGTCTCTAAACACATATAAGTCTCTTTATATATATATATATATATTCATTGACGCATACCCTTCAATCACACTGTGAATACCACTAGGTGATATCATTTGATCACTTTCTTCTTCTTCTTTCATTGGAATCAAGATATGGTCCATAATAAATTCATGATCAACTATAGCTGATGGATGAGAGGGTATTGAAACAGGCAAGAGTACGATGGCCTATTATAATATAAGCATAAAAAATAAAGCACATCTTCTTTTTTTTTACTTTGCTGTTTTTTGTTAAAATGTTTATGATATCTATAAAGTCTTCTTGTTGGTTCTGCAGTTGAGATAAGACCAACATTCCCCAAGAGTTGACTGGTATTGGTATACTTGTATTGTTTTTTTGTTTATCTGAATTGTTACTATTACTGGTAGTAGTAGTAGTACTACTACTAGTACTGCTAGTAATAATACCGTTATTACTGTTATTATTTGAAGTTATTCGTTGTAAGAAACTAAAGCTACTGTCTTGTTCATTTGACTTTTTGAAGGAATCAAAACGAAACATTATGCACACACACACAAATGAATAAGAAAAAAAAATATATATATTTAATAAATTCTCTTTGTCTTCTTAATCTGACTTTAGGGAGTTTCAATCGTAAAGTTAACAAATTGGGGTAAATAAGCATAAGAACTTAATTCAAGGATATAAACTTGATTAGAGAACCTCGATCCATTATAACCACCAAATAGAAAAAGTCGACTATCATAGAGCACAGTCGAATGGTATCCTCTGGGCGAAGGTGCTTGTCCATAGACTCGTTTAGTTTCCCACTTTAGACTGACCAAGTTGAGTAAGATCAATTCACCACAATACTGTTTGCCATCAAGTCCTCCAATGATAAACAGATAGGATCCAACAGAGGTAGCTGAATGGGATAACCTGGGTATACTCTTCTCCATGGGTATCTTGTGCCATTTCTGATGAACAAGGTCTAATACATGCACATCACCAAAGCATTCTTTACCATCGCTTCCTCCAAATATGACTACTTTATCTCCTACAAGTGTACCCGAATGGTACCCACGGCTACTTGGTCTATCTCCCGTCGTTCGTAGTTCACTCCACACGAGTGTTTTCAGGTTGAGGATATGAACATCATTTAGTGCCTTCTTTCCGTCTCCTCCTCCAAATATATAGAGTCCATCATTCCAGATGACGGCTGCATGTGCTCTTCTTTCGGATGGTCTGTGAGTCGTTTCTAGACATGTCCATGTCATTGTATGTGTGTTAAACTTGTAGACGTGATTATAATAAGTCTGTCCATCTCCTCCTCCTACCAGATAAATGTCTCCATTGTCATCTACCACAAAGCAATGAGCTCGACAGGGCGGCGGTGGCGTGCCATATACTTTGGGCTCAGACCAGTGAAAGGTATCCAAATCAAGAACATAGAGTGTATCGGAGCATGCAGTCCTGGTCGCACCGCCATAGACATACATCTTCCCATCATAAACAGCGCTAGCATGAGCTCGTAGTTTGGGTGGTTCTAAACCTAGTAGCTCAGCTATAGACCAATACATGGCTGCTGTCGGTGCCAAATCCAATGTCTTTTTGTTATCTTCTTCCTTGGCTGTCTTGAACATCAATTTAGCCTCATTTGCTGAAAATGAAGACGTTGATGCGTTCTTTTCTATGAAAAATACATTTAATAAAAAGCCATCATTAAATTAATCAAGACATACTTTGTTACTTGTCACAGAAGAAAAGGATCGAACAGAGACAGTAGAGGCTATATTCTCATGGCTTGAACCAAAATGAATGTTGGAATTGAAACTGCGTTGCATAGGTTTATTACTGCCACTGCTATTACTGCTACCACTGCTGGTAGTGCTATGATCAATCACTGTTTGAGCAACAACAATAAAAATAAACTGGTTTTATTAATAATACCTTAGAGGTTCTTTACCATTGCTTACAGATAAGGAGCGTTTCATCCTAGAAATAAGCCCCTTATGTTTCTTTCCAAACACATCTAATCCTACTGCACTGTTTGATTCATCATCTTGGTGGAAAGACATTTCTTGTGAGAAAAAAAAGAGGGAAACAACAAGCGTGTAACAAAGCGAGATTTATGTGTACACACACACACGCGCGGAAATACTTTTTTGCTTCTCTCTCCCTCGTTTATCTTTTTTTGTCTCCCCTCCCCCCTTTTTTTTATTGAAATGGTGCTTGTTACCCGGATTACTCAGTTACTCGGTATTAAGCATCCCATCATTCAAGGAGGGATGCAACATGTCGGAAAGGCTGAACTTGCTTCTGCAGTTTCTAATTCAGGGGCACTTGGTATTCTCACTGCCTTAACTCAACCAACACCCGAAGACCTACGAAAGGAGATACGTAGGTGTCGTAAGATGACAGATAAACCATTTGGTGTCAACATGACCTTTCTACCTGCTCTCAAGTTACCTCCCTATAAGGACTATGCTCAAGTCATTATAGAAGAAGGGGTAAAGATTGTAGAGACAGCGGGCAACAATCGTAAATGAAATATAATTGATATATGGTAAATGAAATCTAATACATCCCCTTCTTTTCTTTATATATGGGGTGATAGCTGGAGAGTTTATCAAAATGTTCAAAGATGCAGATATCAAGACGATCCATAAGTGTGTTGCTGTACGACATGCCTTGACGGCTCAGAGATTGGGTGTAGATGCTGTGTCTATGGATGGATTTGAGTGTGCTGGTCATCCAGGAGAGGATGATATCACAGGGCTTATCTTGTTGGCCAAATCAGCACGAAAGCTCAATATTCCTTTCATTGCCTCTGGAGGTATTGGTGATGGTCGCGGTCTTGCTGCTGCTTTAGCATTGGGAGCAGAAGGTATCAACATGGGTACACGCTTCTTGTGTACAAAGGAGGCGCCTATTCATGAAGCAATCAAGCAAAAGATGGTAGAGGCAGATGAGCGATCAACTGCACTTGTTTATAGACCCTTTAGAAATACGGCACGCATATTCAAAAATAAGGTAGCCGTTGAAGTCAATGAGATAGAAAGAACAAAGGAGAATCTCAAATTTGAAGACATTGCTGAACTTGTGTCTGGTACCAGAGGAAAGCAAGTGTTTGTCAAGGGAGATCCTGATTTAGGTATCTGGACAGCAGGACAAGTGCTTGGATTGATTGATGATATTCCTACTTGCCATCAACTAGTTACTCGCATGATTGATGAGGCTGAGATGATCATTAGCCAGAGACTAAGAAATATGATAGCTTAGATAAACTCCATTTTAACAATGAACCTCTTCTACTTGTATTACTTTCATGATATTGATGAGTTTTCAGAGCTTATGAAGTTCATATGCTTTACCTTTTAGTCTTGCTGGCATGTTGCTTTTCTTTTTCTTTTTTGGCATCTTTCTAATATGCGTTGATACAGCATCTGTAATTAATAAGCATTATATCTACTTTATAAGTCATGCAGCAGCTTGGACCAGTATATCGCAAATAAAAGCAACTTTCTTGAGGACCCCGCAAAAAATCCTTAGGGGAGCGCCACACTCTCCACTCTTCGGGATATCAAATATTAGGCGCTAATTACTACTTTTGGTAGTGGCGTCCCCAAGACTGTCACGCAAGTATACATCTTTCAATCCATACTTTCATTGTGAAAAACAGACAATACATATAGCCATCATCATTACGTCTATAGATAACCTTAAATCCATGGCTCTCAATGTGCTTAATTAAGGTCAAGGCAGCCTCAAAGCTACATTGCATGTTGTTTATGCCATGGATGATTAAATTGTTAAAGCTTTGCTCAGCATTGGTAAAGACCTTGGATAACTTTTGTAGATAAATTATAAATTATTCCATCGCTAAGCTTCCTAATACTGTCATACATGAATGATCATTTGACAAGTTTGCTTTATCAAGAGGATAGCTGTGATATAGTTTGTTAGGTGAAGAGGACAAAAGTCTTCATTTCTCTTATCTAGAGGCAAATGATGTAAGGACAATCAATTTTAGCGCTTAGCCTGCATATTTGTATATCTCTGCACTAAAATGTATTTGTCAGCAAGAACTACAATGCTTGGAATAGGAGAAGAAGCCTTGTAGGTGTTATTTTTTTACTGCATGAGACATCATCAAGCATAATGCATCATTACTAGATGTAGTAACGGGTCAAGTATTCAATTTACAAAGAGTGTTTTGATTGGTGAATCGTTATATTTAATGCTTCGAATCTAGGAACAAGACAAAAAGAGAAGTCGTACACAGAAAAAAATTGATCACTTCAGATAACAATTTGTTTCCCTTTTTAATGAAAGATTCGCATTACTATTCAAATTTGGAAGACTTCTTGTATTGCTACTTGGCGCCCGTTACTTAATGTCGAGGGTACTTGACTGATCATAGACCGTCGATCCACAAAATAGATTAACACTGCATCAAAATTGCATGAATGTAGATGCAAAAGAAATAATCAATATTTATTATTGCCATTACTTAATTAAGAGTAAGAAGGTCAAGCCTGTTGAGGCTTCAGTTCTATATCTTTATACATCTGTTCATCTTCTTCGAGTTCAGGGTCAAACTGCTTGCGTGAAGTGACAAAACTTATCCATGGAGTAATAACATCCATTTCTGATTTCAGTATGCCAATCATTGCAACACCTACTTGTTCTTCTGTCAATGGTTCGAATTCGCTTCCTGTAAAGTAACAAGTCCAATAAGTTATCGATGGAATCTTCACATAACTGACTCTTCCAGTGTGGAGTTCGGTCAACGAACCTATGAGTCCATGAACCACAAGAATCTTTTGCGGGTTGAGCACAGTGTTGTCCCATAGTATATAGTACCTTGGCTTCGAAATGATGTCACAGGAGGTAAAGTCACGATAGATACGAAGATCATTAAAGTTACGGAAACAAAAGTCATGTATATAACACCTTGCTTGATAGTAGGCATCCGCTATTTCAGATTGGATAAAGTAACCACCAGTCTTGAGCTTACTGATTACATCTGTTTGTTCACTTGCTGATAACGGTAAATCTCTTATTTGCCTAACAACTCCTTCATCACTTCTATCTATCTTATACCGTATCTTTATCACATTCAAGTCGTCTTTTTTTGTATTCCATGACCATATCACCAAACGTAAGAAGCACATTGCAAACTCAAATCCTAGCCAGTAGTAGGTATCTGTCGGTGTCATCGTTTGGACAACCAAGTACGAGCCTATGTAGCCACTGATGATGCCTACAGCTGCAAGAAGACCCATAACATAACCAATGCGTCTGGCAAGCAAACTTCCAAAGTGATAAGGCTCGAATAAGCTCATATCAGAACGTTTAATGGTATAAAGTGAAGGGGATCCCGAGAGCATGATCGCAGCGTCAAACCAGCAGACGAAGGATGCCACAAAGCTAGAGAATGTCAAGAGAAGAGGGTAGTATATGTATGGATCAGATGAATCTGGGGTATCTTCAGGGTATAGTAATAAGGTTCTATAGTGAGGCACATATGGTATAAAGTTGAAGCAGGATAAAAGAAAGCATGAAGAAAAAGCGCCTATCCAGGTGGATCTACCATAACCTGGCACACGTATGCATATCCTGACATTTTGTTCATGCAAGCGGTCTTTTTTATTTGGCGACAATTCATTTGTTATGTCGTATATCGCTTTGTCTATTCTGTACTTGTCAAATTTTATGATTTCAATGCCCAAATTTTTGGCAATATTTGGAGGAAGAAACGACTTTAGGATATGCCTTGCAAGCCCAAGGGCTCCAAACATTGACATGCCGCAAGCAGCAGGAAACAAATACCCCATAGTCAACGCCAATCCAGCATTTGTATCACATATATCAGTTCCAAACATTGCAGCCACAGCAGCCACATCTTGAATGCCAGAAGCAAAAACCGAGCCAAATGATGTAGAATTGCTATTAGCCATACAAAAATGAGAGAAAAAATGAGGGAAAAGTGCGCGCGAGAGAGAGATAAGAAAAGAGAGGTAAATAAAGAAGAGGAAAAGAGCAAACCACTGCTTTTTATATTTATATTCAAATGAGAAGGTGAACGATAGGACAGCTGTCACGCACTTCCCCTTTTTTTTTATCGTCTCTTTCACTATGCTAGTATCCTTCCATTTTCTGTCACACAATTATTCTAAGTCACTCTTATCTTTTTATTGGTATAGGACTGTTTTTTTTCGCGGATTGCTGAGCATGACATGGGCAAATTGTCATGGATGCTCTCAACGACTCAAAAAATCGATTCCCCTTTAATATTCGTTACATGATTGCGAAAACTTCGAAATATGGCATCTATGGAAAAGAAGAGCTATATTGTCCAAGTCATACCAAGTATAACGAATTTTACAGTATGTACTTTATGGTTACTTCAAAATATCAGATATGTAGTGTTGACATCACTATAATGCGTCCCTTTTCATTATATTATATCACAGATAGTTGTGAGGTTTTCTCCCACTTGCAAGTTTCTGTTGATCAACAAGTAATTGTGGGCTTTTCGTATTAAAACGCTTTATGTTACACGTGTTTTTCGCTGATCACCTTTTTCGGGAAATATACTGATTAGGTAATACACTTCCGATACGTGTAAGCTGCTTTCAGAAGTAACTTTTCTACGTATTATAGGCATTAGGACGCAAATTATCTTTGAAATGACAAGTCAATATAACAGCTACTCTTTAAAATGACATAATTAGCCAAACTGAAGCAAAGCTCAATTGAAATAATCAAACATTGAAGATCGCCATTTGCTGACATTAAACTCAAGCTGTTTTTTTTTTTGTAAGGGTCAATAGTGGTACCAATTTGCGCACACATTTTTTTCACTTGAACTATCTGAAATTAAAATAAATAAAATCATCTCTTTCTCCTATTATAATCTGTAACTCCATTCTCCGCCATAATACACAATTTTGTCAGTCCTCTTTCGAGTCAGCCCAATTCGATTATATCATTTACCGAACAATTGATTAATTATTACTATGCTAGTGTGTACTGCTGCTGCTCTTTCCAGTGTTTTAGAATTGAGAGGACTTTTGGGCGATTCAACATGTTTCTTACAATTGTCGTACTAAGTTCTCAACAATTCCTGTATCAAATTCTTCTATTAGATCATAGTCATCCTTATAGCGAAAATACTACATGCACCAGAAGTTAGACTAATCCTACGGGCACCACCTTTACTCACTACCTGTGCGTCAAGCTAAACATGACTTTATAAAGTCACCATCTTGGTTTGTGTTTCTATTCAAGAAGAAGAGATAAAAGAGAAATGTTGTTATTGCTATATTTATTCTAATTTTATATTGTCAGTTCGATAAACAAAGACCACTTTTGATAGATTCGTTTTTACATTATTTAGCCTATTTTATGGTGCATGTAGTGCTGGCCTTTTAATTGTTCCGATAGCTTTAATCAGTTCATTAGCACTTTGTGACAGTTTCATTTCTTCGGTTTTAAGAGATGAGTCTATATCATTATAATCTTCTTCGGTAACATGCTCTTTCAATGTCTTGATAGCTAATTCTGAGGCTAAATCAATATTTTTCATATATCCAACCCTATGTGAATGTTCAATTAGAACATTGATCATAGATAAGATTACAATCACGACTTACACATCCAATACTAAATTAGATGCTTATTCTAATGTTTTAGCTATACTCTCATCTATAGGTGTTTTAGAATCAGGAGTAGAGTCAGGGATAGAACCAAATATTGAACCAGGGGATGTAGATGCAGCAGAGCCAAATACCTATATTTATATAATGATGCTAGTATTAAAGACATAATAGGTACTCTTTGCTATTTCTTACATTTTTAGCTTTTTTCTCTAACATTTTGATTCACTAGCTGACAAATATAAGAGATAGTGGCACGAGCATCATCATTAATATCTGTTATCAAGACTTGATCCTTACAGTCCTCCCAGTAGCACATATATTTTTTGCCAAAGTAAGAGTTTTTGTTGCATCGATTCTATGATACGGAACGTTAATAAATGCCAGTAAGTTCAAGACTTAGTATGCATATACTGAAAAAGCAACTTCTGCACTGTGTGCAATATTCGTCAGTCTGTTACTTTGCTCCTTTTGTAATGTACAGAGGCAGAATTCATTCAAAAAAATGTGATTTTATCGATGAATAAGTAGCTTTAACTCGGAAAAGATTTAGAATACAAGAAGGTGGAATAAACATCTGTAATCCTTTTATGAACAAAGAAAAGAAAGAAATTCATGGCAAAAAGAATATTGATCGTTATGTTGTCAATCAAATTATAACTTATGAACTGTATTAATAGGCTGTTGTCAATTGCTATAGATTACAGATGCCATGTATCAGTGTTGTGAGCTTAATACGAAGTATTATGTTAGCATTGAATAGAAAAGATGACTTTGGCTTATGTACGAAATACATATATATATATATATATATTGATTATATTACTTCAAAGGATGTAATCTTCTTTAATATAAATGTAGAAATACGACAAAACGTGCCTTGTGACTTTTGTCGGCTAGTGTAGTCCAATTGCTATATGTTTATCTTGCACCTTTTCTATCTGAGGTTCTCATAATTAGTCTCCTTCTTACTCCTTGTGCATGACCAGTGTTTTTCAATGCTTTCCAAAGAATCTTCATTTTCGATTCTTCAAATATTCTTTAGTCACAATTTTCAATTTTTATATCAGTTATATTATCAGTTTACAGTACAAATGTACAGCCTCTTGGTCTAATCAAGTTCGTACTTTGATGAATATTGCTCTTTTCTAAGGGTTAAAAGAAAAATATGGTTAGCCTTTATTGCATATGTAAATACATTGAGTTATGTACAAGTGGATAAAATAACCTTCAGATCTAGAATTTCAATAGCAATGGACAAGTAGATCAAGTTTCAAGAATCTACGAGACTAAAAAACAGAAAACCCTTAGAAGACTGCAAAGATTAGGGGTATCAGGGTGTTGCTGACCGAAGCTATATGCAAAGCCAAAGTGGGAGGTTCGAATTATTAAAGGATACACAAAAGAATATTACTTGCATACATTTATGAGAACATTAAGGAAATAAAAGCCAAAAAGAAGTCATTATGATATCCTCATACAATAGTAATTGAACACACGGTAAGCGATCTTTGAAAATAGGTTTGAATGGCTGTTCATAAGCTTTATCAAAGAAAAGAGTCAAGCTGGTCAATGATAACAAAGAGTTTGCTTGTGCCATGGAGCTTTGAAGAAGTCATGTGCAGACAAAAGAGTGTATTGAGAATAAAGGATTTCCCTGCGCGGTCAGTGTCCATTGGCGAAGCTAGACTACCGTGTGTATATGTCTCGAAGCATTATTTTTCTTTTTTTAAAAGAAAATGGAGAGATCTACTAATATTCAAGCTTCTGGTATTTCTGCTCACAAATGCAAAGAGAAACTACAAGGCACAACCTACCGTGCTACACGATCGTCTCGGCGTTGTCGAAACACAAACTGCATCTTTGCAACAGGAAATTGTGGATAATGCCGCACTCAAGGTAGGTAAACACTGGCGAGAAATAGGCGAACTTTCGGCAGGTTTTCTGAAAAGAACTGCTTCAACTCGCTTATCACAAACGTATAACGCAGAACTACGACATCCTGAGATAAATGAGGTTTGCACCACCCCATAACCAACATGTCCTTCCGCTATGAGCCAGCTCCTGAATGCTGCTCCTTTTAAGCTGCGAATGTATCAAGCACAGAACACACGTCTGTTGCGTCCTTTTACGGCATTTGATCTGCAGGAAGCTGCTAAGCGATGTCCAACCCACAGTAGCTCTGGCCTTGATGGTATCCCATATCAGGTGTTGGCCCTAATATTTCACCATGCTACCACCAGTACTATTGCAGTCCACGTATACAATGATGCCCTCTCTGGCGGTTCTTTTCCCTCGAGTTGACAATAAACATGCATGACCTTGCTACCTAATAAAGGAGATCTTACCGATCCCAGGAATTGGAGATCCATTGCTCTGATTAATACTGATGCCAAGGTATTCACACGTCTTCTAAATGCACGACTGATGCCACATATGAACCGTTTGATATCCCCCTATCAACTTGGTTTCATGCCTGGCCGCTTCATTGGTGAAAACGGCAAATTGCTACACACTGTCATAGTTGATGCCGGATCCTCATCTTCCACAGCAGTTGTCTTACTTTTGGATCAGAAGAAGGCATATGACCGCATTCACCCCGATTATCTTCAGCAAGCTATGTCAATTTTTGAAATTCCAGAGCCGATTATTGCCAATCCATCGTCCCTCTTCTTTTCCACAGCCATCAGAATCAATATCAATAAACACATTTCGCAGCAATTTATACAGAAGCGCGGACTTCGCCAAGATGATTCTATTTCCCTACTTTTGTTTAACATTGCTTTCGATTCTTTTCTCCGTGCTCTCTCAGCGAATACAGCTATTCAAGGCTATTAGTCTTTCTCACGGGGACTATCGGGCGCTTCTACTAGGAACCCACTTGGACCGACCAAAGTACTAGCTTACGCTGGTGACACTTTGCTCTTACTCAATTCGACGAGTGATATGTCCGCTCTTCTGCAGACTATCACACTTTATGAGCGCTCTTCCAACGCCAAGTTGAACTATTCGAAGATTCAAGCGTTCTCCCTCTCTGGTGCTCTCTCAACAACGTGGACTAGCTTCCTACAGCAACTTTCCATACCAATTACATCCTGGCACGACAGGACTTCGCCACAACCTTTGATTTACTTAGGTTATCCCGTTTAAACCAGTGTAGCTCAGCGTAATTCATTCGTCGATCAGCTATTGCTTAAAGTCCAGACAGCCTGTACCTTGCACCCCCAGCGATCATTGCCGATCCGCGGCTGTGTGACAGTTCAGAACATGCTGCTGTTTTCCAAACTCTGGCATGTTCTGCGTATCTTACCATTGACTTCTATACAGCTACAATGGTTCCGGAGAGTCGCCAGTGCCTTTCTCAATGGTTACCGCTTTCCAAAAATCAGCTTTGCGACTCTGTCTCTCCCAAGGGAACATGGTGGTGTAGGAGCATTGGACCCTCACGTCCAACAAATGACATTACAGTGGCGTTGGCTGCTTCCGCTTCTTGCCAATAGATCTCATACCACGCGGTCTCTACGTTGCTTCCCTTACCTTGAGCATATCCTTGCTGCATCAGTGGCTATCCTAGCAGCCATCTCTGGCCAGCGCTGTTTCCTTCCCTTAGGTCTCACCTTCTCCAACTTGCGAATAACCCATTCAAACTGCTTTTCCAAGTTTTCGATGAACTATCACCATTGTCTGTTTCGGAGCGCCTGAATGCAACGACCTTCTTGGCTATGCCGGTGCATTGTGCCTTAATAAGTCACTGACAGCCATCTTCAATGCTATACGCCCAATATTCTGCAAACACTGTCTCCTGCTAATCCAGGGTTACGCAAGCTTTTGATCAGTGATATTATCGTCCATGATCCTCAGACCGCCAACCTTCGTGTGCGGACAACTAACAAATATCCTCGGTTTCGACGGCTTTGCCGTAAGACTATTGCTTTACTCCTCCAAGGGCAAATTCTACTGTCTCCTGCTTTCCTGCCTCTGTGTATCCCCGGGAGCACTTCTACACTTGACCTAGATGCAGCTATTATAGATTTGACACCTCTTTGCCGGCCCTGTGTTTCTAGAGTGAGCGATTTTGGCCCTCTTGTCCGTTATCAGTCTTACCGTAGGTATTTACTGTCACAACGAAGCTTGGAATGGAAACAATACGAACCTGCCGTGTCATCTGCATCGTGGGCGTCCTTTTGGCGACTACCGCTCCCTCCAACAGCACGAAATACGTGGTATCGTTTGCTACATCGCACAATCCCTTGCAAGCAACGCTTCCATGCCCTCCTTCCAAATCAACACCCTTCCGCGTTGTGTTCATTCTGTGGTTCCTCTGATGAAGCTATGTCCCATTTTTTCTTCAGCTGTTCTCATAAAGCCGCGCTATGGACAATGGCTCTCCATAAGCCCTTTCCTGGGTTCTCCTGCTCGCTTCCTCATATTGAACAGTCAATGTTAGCCATTGCAGTATCTCATATCAGAAACAGTTGCGATACTCTTAGTCCTATTGCCTTGAGCATTTCACTTCTATCGCTGTTCGGTTGCACTCTTCAAGTCATATGGCAATCACAATGGCAAAAGGTATTCCACGATACACATTTCACCTGTCCCACGATGTTTGCTTCTCTTGAATAAATGGTGTTCCGCTTACACCATGAAAACAGCTATAATTTCGACTAAGGAGTTTTAATCCTCCATAATCACTACTCATCATTTACATATTTAAAAATTGTATTAGCCAAGTTGACTTTAAATATAAAAGGAGAGGCGCATTAATGAGAGTTTATGCTGAAAGATAAGTGTCAAATCAAACCTCATTCATGTTTCAAAGGTTACGAGAAAGAACTCATTGAGCCAAACTGGTGCTACGCTGCATATGTTTGTGTTTTGTCTCGTTTTACTTTACCATTGTTTCTCTCTCTTTTTCTTTCTGTAATGACATTACTGTATTCCATAAAGAGAGACTTATGACTAAAGCTTTGTAAGACGGAAACACTTCCCTCTAAAACACTTCCTTTAGCCTAAAGTGTCTATTACAAGGTTTTTATTATTATAAAAAATGCGTTAAAAGAACTTTAGTTCGATAGTCTGAAATGACTGCTCGTCTTTTTCAAGCTCAAGGTCAACTTGCTTACGTAAAGTGACAAGCTTTATCCATGGGTCAATAACATCCATCTTTGACTTCAGCTCTGCCAGTGAATTAGCATCTACTTGTTCTTTTGGCATTGTTTCAAGATCGCTTTCTTCGTGATAATACGAATTCTTAAATGCAACTTGAGCATAGCGCACTATACGCCATTTTATTGGTTCAAGCAGGTTTCCCGTTTCCATAACCACATTTTCCATTACCAAAGCTATGTTTTCAAATACTACAAGAACCTTTTCTATACGATGTAGCTTATCGTTCCACATTATGTAGTATGTTGCTCTTTTTGTTTTCTCCAACGAACGGAGGAAAGCAGGTGTGTTGGCATCATTAAAGCCAGGAATAGACATATCGTGAAGGTGATACTTTGCTTGATAGTATGCATCCACTATCTCAGACCGAATGAAGTATTTGCCAGACTTGAGCTTGCTGATTGCGTCTTCTGCATCTATTCTTGTATGTGACAATCTTTCAATTTGCCTTATAACTCCTTCATCGCTTCTGTCTATCTTATATCGTAGATTTACCACATTCATATTATCCTTTTCCGCACTCCATGACCATATCACCAGGCGTAATAAACACAGTGCAAGCTCAAGTCCTAGCCAGTAGTAGGTATCCATCGGTGTCATCTTTTGGACAACCAGGTACGAGCCAATATAGCCAATGATAATGCCTAAAGCTGCAAGAAGTCCCAAACTACAGCCAATGCGCCTGACAAACAAGCTACCAAAGTAGAAAGGCTCAAACAAGTCCATATGTAAAGAAGCTAATGTATAGAGTGATGGGGATCCTGATAGCATGATTACAGCGTCAAACCAGCAGATGAAGGATGCCACAAAGCTGGAGCATGTCAAGAGAAGAGGGAAGTATAGGTATGGGTCAGATGAGTCTGAGGAATCTTCAAAGTTCGAGTAGAACGTTCTGTAGTGCGGAACGTAGGGTATAAAGTTGACGCAGGATAAGATAAAGCACGAAGCAAAAGCGCCTATCCAGATAGATCTGCTATAATCTGGCACACGTATGCATAATCTGACATTTTGTGCATTCAAACAGGTTTTTGTATGCGGTGACAGATTACTTGCTATGTTGTATATCGCTTTGTCTATTTTGTATGTGTCAAACTTTTCGATTTTGATGCCCAGGTTCTTGGCAATACGCAGAGGTAAAAAAGATTTGAGCATGTTCTTTGCAAGACCAAGGACTCCAAACATTGACATACCACATGCAGCAGGAAACAGATACCCTCTGGTCAACGCTAACCCAGCATTTATATCACATATATCTGTTCCTAACACAGCTGCCACAGCTGCCACATCTTGAATGCCAGAAGCGAAAACCGAGCCAAATGATATAAATTTGCTATCAGTCATGTATAAATCAATGAGGAGGAGGAAAGGAATGACTAAAAGTAAGCCTTTTATATAAAAACGTGTGGTATAGGGCCTTACAAATGCTCTCCTTTATTTGTATTATAGTGTGACTGTACACACTATGCTCCAAGGTGGAAAGTGATAAAGCAGTCCTTTTTTGTTTGCATTTCAGAAGGTGGCACAGGTTTTAAATAAAGGAAGCATTTGGCTACCTTTCTTCGATTTACTCACTTATCACCAAGTTCATTACACCACTGAATTTTAAATAAATATCCATTTTGTTTCCTCATAATTGACAACGGTATAAGCTGTTTATTCTTAGGTTTTAATAGAGACTTGGTATCTGCCAAACTATTAATATAACAAATAAATAAGATTACATCACATTATTCTCACTCCCTAATCGTACAATATTTCGGATCAGGGCCTTTATTTGTCAGGGAGGGCTTTTAAGTAAACTCGGGGCTCTTTCGTAATGTGTCTTACATTCTTTTTGGGCTAATTTTGACGCCTTTTATCTTATTTTATATGCTTTGCTCTAGTTTCTGCCTACAAACAGCAGCTAAATTCAGCTTTTTGAATAGGTTCTTTCCGCAAGAGTAGCCATATGATGTCTTCATCTCCACAAAGTGATAGTTAGACCCTAGCTAAAAAGCAGTGTATGCTTTGGTGTAAATCAACGGATCCTGTTCATATTGCATACTACGTATTGAATTGTCATAGAGCAATGAGTCATTCAACAAAACAGAAAGCGGGAAGGGGGTAATAAACTATTTTAAAACAGTAGTAGCCGTTGAAATCAATAAAGACATTTCTGAACTTGTGTCTGGTACCAGAGGAAAGCAAGTGTTTGTCAAGGGAGATCCTGATTTAGGTATCTGGACAGCAGGACAAGTGCTTGGATTGATTGATGATATTCCTACTTGCCATCAACTAGTTACTCGCATGATTGATAAGGCTGAGATGATCATTAGCCAGAGACTAAGAAATATGATAGCTTAGATAAACTCCATTTTAACAATGAACCTCTTCTACTTGTATTACTTTCATGATATTGATGAGTTTTCAGAACTTATGAAGTTCATATGCTTTACCTTTTAGTCTTGCTGACATATTGCTTTTCTTTTTCGTTTTTGAGCGGTCTTTACATTGTGCAAATAGCAATTATTATACCCCGCTTTCTAAGCTATGTAGAAGCTTGGGCCAGCGTATTGTAAAGAGGGGCCCCACAAAAAACCCTTTTGGAACCCCACGCTCTCCACACTTCGGATATCGAATATTAAGCACTATTACTACTTTTGGTGATGGCGTCTTCAAGACTAACACGCAAATATAGCCACTTTAATCATACTTTTATTGTGAAAAAAAAAGAGACAATACATATAGTCACCATCACTAGATCCATTGGACAATCTGAAAGCTTTGACTCTCAATATACTTAATTAAGGTCAAGACAACTTCTTCTCCATCACATGTTGCCAATATCCGAATATTTAAATTGTTAAAGTCTTTGCTAAGTATTGATGAGGCCATGAATAATTTTTGTAGATAAACTGTGGGCTATTTCGTTGCTAAGACTCTTAATACTGTCATATATGAATGAGCTGTTGGCAAGGTTGCTTCATCAAGAGGTTGGTGGTGATACAGGTTGAATAAAAAAGAAAGAGTCTTCATAAATGTGATTGGTGTAAGGACAACTATTTTTAACGTTTTTTTCTATTTCTATTTTATGCCTCTCCACGTTCCTCTTTTCCACTTGCAAATCATCCGATTTTGTTAATTACAAGAGATAAATTCTTATCGATGGTTGTATAGTCACCAAGGACGCTCTTTACAGCTTCTCCTACAAGCACTGACTTGGAGTGTCTGAAATAAGAGAAGAAACCTTGTTATTTATTTAATATAATACAACTCACGCCAAAAAGTGACAAGCCGATGCGACATCTCTTTCACGTGAAATAAATTACGATTTTCAATACGATTTCTTTGATTTTAATAGCACTTTATTTAAACGAGGGTTAGCATATAATAATATCTTACGTTCTCTTTAAAGCTTGAAGATTGTTTAAATAACCAAAACAATGGTGAGAAGAAAAGAGAACGTAAATTGGATAAAATATAGAGTGATTATTTTGGGCCACTGTATTTCACTCAAAATAGTTAAAGACTACCAATTATTCAGTTTCCAAAGAGTCGGAAGCGTGCCCTGATTAACATTGTTTCAAACATTACATGAATGTATATGCAGAAGAACTGACATTATTTATTACTACTATTATTTAAATTTATAATAAAAAGGCTAATCCTGTCGAGGCTCTAATTTAATATTTTTATACATCCGTTCATCTTCTTGAAGTTCAGAGCCAATCTTCTCCTTTTCAGAGTCAATCTCCCCCTTCTTAGCAACAAACTCTTTCCATGGAGCAATATCATCCATCTTTGATTTCAGTGTACGAAGCACTTCAACACCTACTTGCTCTTCTTTCAATGACTTGAGTTTGCTTTTTTCCAAGTGATAAGTCCAATAAGGCCACCCTAGAATTTTTACATAACTGACTTTTCCAGTATGGATTTCGGTCAACGAACCCTTGTCCAGATGTACCACAAGAATCTTTTGCGGAATGAACAAATCTTTGTTCCATAATATATAGTATATTGGCCTCGAATCGATGTCACAGGAGGTAGAATCATTCTGGGTACGGAAGTCATTAAAATTACGGAAACGATAATCATGTGTATAGTATTTTGCTTGATAGTAGGTATCCGTTACCTCAGACCAAATGAAGTAGTCACCAGACTTAAGCTTGTCGATTGCTTCTTTTGCATTTATTCTTTTATGTGGAAAGCTTTCAATTTGCTCTATAAGTCTTTCATCGGTTTTGTCTATCTTATACCGTATCTTTATCACATTCAAGTCATCTTTTTTTGTATTCGATGACCATATCGTCAGACGTAGGAAGCACAACGTAAGCTGAAATCCAAGCCAGTAGTAGGTATCCTTCGGTGTCATCGTTTGGACAACCAAGTACGAGCCAATATAGCCAATGATAATGCCTACAGCTGCAAGAAGTCCTATAACATAACCAATGCGTCTGGCAAACAAACTTCCAAAGTGATAAGACTCGAATAATTTCATATCAGAAGGATCAATGTTATACAGTGAAGGGGACCCTGATAGCATGATTACAGCGTCAAACCAGCAGATGAAGGATGCCACAAAGCTAGAGAATGTCAAGAGAAGAGGGTAATATATGTATGGGCCAGATGAATCAGAGGAATATTCAGGGTATAGTAATAAGGCTTTATAGTGAGGTAAATATGGTATAAAGTTGGCGCAGGACAAGATAAAGCACGAAGCAAAAGCGCCTATCCAGGTAGATCTATCATAACCTGGCACACGCATGCGTATTCTGGCATCTTGTACAAGCAAGTGATATTTTTTATCCGGTGACAATTCCTTTGTTATGCCTTGTATTGCTTTGTCTACCCTGTATATGTCTAATTTTTCAACTTCGATGCTCAGGTTCTTGGCGGTGCTTTGAGGTAAAAAGGACTTTAGGATATGTCTTGCAAGACCAAGGATTCCAAACATTGACATACCACATGCAGCAGGAAACAGATACCCTCTGGTCAGCGCTAGCCCAGCATTTATATCACATATATCTGTTCCTAACACAGCTGCCACAGCTGCCACATCCTGAATTCCAGAAGCAAAGACCGAGCCAAATGATGTAGAATTGCTATCAGCCATACAAGAATGAGTGAAAAAAAAGAGAGAAAAGATAAAGATAAAGAAAGAGAAAAGAGACAGCTATTTTTATATCAATACGACGCTGAGCAATAGTTGACGTTCTCTGTCCTCTCCTTTTGTTTTTAATGAGCACAAAAAACCCATTTTTATATAATTGTAACCAATTCATAATTAAACAGCATGTATCTTTTAAGGTCACTCAAAAATATAAGCTTTGCAGTTTTACATTTTTGTAAATATATTATCTCAATATATTATGAGTAAACTTTATAAATGTCTATGAATGATGCCATCAAACAATCGTCTGCTGAACAGATCTGTGCGTCTTTTTTAATTCCGATTACTTTGACATAAAACGTGTTCTGTGACGATTTAATTTGAGCTGTAAAATAAAAATCAACGGTTTATATGTTAATGATAATATTACCAATTATTCAATTGTTGGTAAATTTAGAATATGATCAATTATAACTAAATAAAAGAGGTAGAAGAAAGGATAACTAGAATTACTTATATTGCCATCGTTCATGCTGTGTTACCAAACGGAATCTTTAGAAGCTGTGACTTAATGTGAAAGTGCAACACAAAAGTAAAGCCACATTTTTGTAATTTTTATAATACAATTTATGCAAAAAGTGACAAGTTAGCGCGAGAATTTCTTTCTATAAATGGCGTACTCTTATTCTTATAAAAAGGATCAACCATTGTATTTGTGGAAAACGGTTGTTTAATTTTTCAGTTAGAGCTCTTTGTTGGTGCAAAGCATAGAACTATTCCCCTTCATCTATGTTTAAATAAATTGATTCATTTAAATCAGCCAATCACTTTAAATTGCTTCTATTGATATGTTTTGCTTTAGCTTGGTCAGTTAAGTCATTTTATAGAGTAATCGTTGAATTGACTAGTTATTTAGAAGATAATCCGAGCGTAAATGCCTGAAAAATACAGGGCAGTGCCTTCTGAAAGTAGTTTACACGCATCTGACGTTTATTTCTTAATTTGTCAATTAACCGACAAGACGATCCGTGTGTCACCTTTTTAGATCCAATATAATACACGTTTTCAAAAAGAGATATCCCGCTGACTTATCGCTTTTCCATGTGAATTGTATTATAAAACTACAAAAATACGACCTTACACTCTGAAAATACTGTAATTGTATGATGTTCTCTTGTTGTTTCCCTATCCTTTTTGGACATGCTCATGTAAGAGATAATATGTAATGTAGAAGTCAAAGTTTAGTATGAAATGTACAAATTAGTAATGAAATAAGTAAGAAAAAGTTGTAAATTATTTTACTTGCTTGCGCCGCATAGAGCAATAAATACATATTTCAACTGTATGTTATAAAAACCAACATTCCCCTTTTCTTATTATCAATAAAAAAGTTTAACAAAGTTAATGTTCTTTTCTTTAATCTGCTACTTTTATTCAATTTTGTGGGGCTTCTTTGATTCTTATTGATTAAGTAAAGATGATCGACTGTCAAAAAAGGCTGTAAAGCTCTAAATTTTCAACTTTAAACGACCTATTAGAATGAAACCCTCCCATTACACACTACTTCATGTGTGACAATGCTGAGCGGATATGCCTCTGCACGCATAAAACATGCTCTTTCTTTATGTTCCATGTCGGTCAACATGATTTGTTATTATTCATTTTTCTCGCTTGTCATTTTAATTTTGATGCTGCCTTCTTTATTGGTTCGATGTTCTCTAAAAAATCTCCATTTTCGATTCTCTATAAACAATCCTTCAGTCACAATTGACAATTTTATAGTAGCCACATTTGTTAGTATTGATGGATGTTGTTCTTTTTAAGTGTTAAAAGAAAAAAATGATTAGCCTTTCTTGTATATGAAAATACAGTAGATTATATACAAGCGAATGGAATGACCTTGACAACAATATCCGGTTTAGAATTTTTATGACAATGGAAGATTCAAACAAGTTTCAAGAACCTACGAGACGGAAAAACACGGAATCCTTAGGAAGGGAACACTACTAGCCGAGGTTGTATGCATAGTTAACTCGGAACCTTTATGCATGTTTATATTAAAGGGCACACAAAAGAATATTACCCGTACATATTTATGAGAACATTAAGAAAGTTGTAACATTTGTTAAAGATAAAGTATTAAAACCTAAAAGTCAATGGGACAAAAGAATAATCTGTTTATTAAGTAAATGTCTTATTGACTTATTAAATGCCTAAGAGCTTTACTTTTCTACACTTTGTGGGGGTTGTTCATTAAATGTCAAAGTGTTACCCTTGCAGTTGTATCTCAGTGAGTCTTCTAGATCATTTATATACATGAGCCTCTAAACTGATATATGTTATGTGGACGATGTATCTAGTGTGTAAATACCACAAAAGTAAAAGTCAAAAAGAAGTCATTATGACATCCTCACACAATAGTAATTGAACACACGGTAAGCGATCTTTGCAAATAGGTTTGAATGGCTGTTCATAAGCTTTATCAGAGAAAAAGAGCCAAGCCGGTCAATGATAACAAAGAGTTTTCTTGTGCCATGGAGCTTTGAAGAAGTCATGTGCAGACAAAAGAGTGTATTGAAAATAAAGGATTTCCTTGCACGGTCGGTGTCCATTGGCGAAGCTAGACTACCGTGTGTATATGTCTCGAAGCATTATTTTTATTTTTTTAAAAAAAAATGGAGAGGTCTGTTAATATTCAAGTGCCTGTTGTTTCTGTTCACAAGGTTAAATCAAATGCAAAGAGAAATCACAACTGAGTTTATTTAGGACATGTATTCGTCACTTTGTGAGAGGATCACTGTGGCGTATCTAGCGACCCTCTTGTTATACTTTTCTTTATAAAGGGAGAGTAAACTCTTTTATTGAATAGGCTTTTTACAAACAAGCAAACAAAAAAAGGCTTTACAAGACGCTTCTCCAATATAAGCCAGCAGCACTTGATAAAATGATAGTATCAGGTTTTATTATAGTTTATCTTTACAAATACATATATACTTACACACACATTTGCCTGACTTTCCTTTTGTACATTATTGGTATAGATAGATATATAAACTCAAGTACGAAATACATGTACCAGTTTAAGTATAGCCTCGCGACAGATAGGACACTCATTCTTTGTCTCTATCAGCTATACACACATACACACGCATATACGCATATACTCATGAGTCTCTTTTTTCTTTCTTTCTTCATTTCTCTCTTTCTCTTTCTTTTTTTTTTTTTCTTACCTTTTTCGCACAATCCATACAAGAGACCATATGTCCACAATCAAGAAATACACAATTTTGTTCAGCATCCAAACATATACGACATAGTGTGTCATCTCTTGTGTTGTCTTGACTTTGGCTCTGCTTATGTTGTTCAATTAATCTATTTACAAGTTTGACTAGCTCAGCTTTTTCAATCACATGAGACTGTTCTACAAAGTTTGCTTTCAGGAGAGCCTTTAATGTGCGCACAGAGAGTGAAGAAGGATCCATTTTAGCTTTTACAATGTCATTAAGTGAAAGTAGATCGTTAGAAGATGGAGGAGATGCAGACTGAGATCTTTGTGTATTCATATGATGCTGTTGTTGTTGCTGTGAAGGTGGAGGCGTTTGATATCTTGGTTGTTGTGATTGTGGAGGTGCCTGATATCTTGGTTGTTGTGGTTGTGGTTGTGGGGGAGTATAAAAAGGAGGTCGTCTTTGTTGTTGTTGTTGCTGCTGCTGCTGCTGCTGTTGTCGTTGTGGTTGCTTCGGTGAAGGCGTAAATAGATCCTGAACCATATTTGAAAATGAAAACAAAGGTGTATCATTGCTACTATTACTACTACTACTATTACTGCTACTATTGTTACTTCCATTATTACTTTTCTCGGTTCCAGATAGTCTATGACGTCTGTTTCTGTAAAAGAGTTCACTCTCATCAGATATAGGTCTTGTATTAAATATGATCCGAACGAGATCATCCTTTTCGATAGCAGTTTTAGCAGGCAAGTTGTAGGCTTGAATGTACTCTTTCAACTCTTTCAATGATAGCTGTAATAACTCATTTGAATTCATATTTTGCATTTTTATCAATTTGTCACAAGTATTGCAGCACCTCACAGGGCTATTTTATATATATATAAAATCAGTACACACTTTATATTAAACAAACTCCCTCTCCACTTACTTGTTATAACCAAACTTCTTGAGTGAATGTCGATTACCTGAACAATTGCTACAGACAATACCACCTTTGTTAATGATATAAGTAAGCCTTTTCTTTCTAGAAAACAAAAAAACAAACCTTACCACAGTTACGGCAAAAGTACTTTTGACGAAAGATATTAAAGACAGCTTGACATTCTATGCAATGCTTGGCCTCATTAAGTGGCTTTAGCTTGGGTATATGGAATACACCACCGGGACCTAATGTTTCTTTATTCTGTGACAATGTTGTAAAATAGAAGAAAAAGAACGAGGAAAAATGGAAAAGAATGGAAAAATGACCACACACATTGTTATATTTTTTTTTTTTATAATCTAAAATTAGACTATCAATTACTTATTTTGGATGATGCGTACGTCACTGTAAACGTAACTTTTTTCCCAAAATAGTTTGTGCATTTGGTTAAAAAAGTTATGTAGAGTGTTGTCAGAAAGTAATGCCGTCTTTGATGAAACTCGATGTCACGTCACGTCGAAAATGAATGTCTTACAGTGATGTGCATGTTTTCATTCATGGGTGTAAACCCTTTTGGTTTTCCAAGCTCGTCTGCACAAGAATCTACGCGTATATCGCTCGTCAGCCTGAATACGGCCATGCCATCAATCGTTTTACAAGATTTCACCTTCAAGCTCTTGAAGAAGCTCAGGATATTTGTGTTAGGAGGATTTACGGTATCTGAGGCAAAATATCCACGAATATGCTGCCTCATATATCAAAACAACTTCTTATGTTGGAACGAGTCTGTATAATACATGTATGGTTCCTCTTTTCGTTCTTTATCCTTATCAAAAGATACGCTGCTTGTGTATCTATTGTTCGCATTTGTGGTGCCAGAAGGCTTCGATGGCATCTACTCTCTCATATTCCAAAGTGAAATATGACGCCATCTACCTCTATTGACCCTGACACTGGTTTATTAAAGTTATCAAACGACGCTTCATCTAGCAAAATCTGCGTAGTCACCAACAATGCTGAGGCTTTAAGCTGCTGCCGAATGATCTCTTTGGGTCCTATTCTCTGGCTGTCCATGTCAAAATCAGAACGTAGTTGCCGTGCACACTGGGATACCTGGTGACAAACCCAGACTATCCCCCAAGCACTCCTCACAACAGCTTTCCAAGGACCACAGATATTGACTGCCTTAATATTTGCAATGATGCCTATTAATGCCCCAAAATAAATAAGCTTCATCGTCATTTTCTTATAAATATGCTTTCTCTAAGTTCTTCGGCTCCCTCTAGTTGCATCCTCTCCTGGACATAATGATGATCGATTATCTGTTCAATATTGCATGTATTAGATCAATTATACCACGACAAACTGGCCACAATTAAGTGTCCGCATGTTCAAAAGTTTCTTCAAACGGATCCGTCAGTTTCTTTAGTTTCTTTTTATGACTCAGTTCTTTCCTTTCCTGTTACTTTTTTTAGCCTTGATCCCAAAGGAGCTTTTCTTTAGTATTAATCTTCAAACTGATTGAACTGATATGGGCTGACGTTTATTATGTATTTCTGTGATAAAATGGATCATGTAATAGGAGTTTATGGTTAAATAAAACTCATGGCAGCTGTTTTTGCTGTGCTGGAGTATTTGGACTCTTGCACTCTTTTTATTTTATTTTTTTATTTCAATGAGCAAGACAAGGACATCAAAGGAATAAGGATGGTTATACTTTTATGTGCCTGAAACGATTGATGCCCACACACACTGATACGAGCTTCCAGAAACCACTATGTGATTCATCTAATCGCGCGATTCGATAGTAGTTTCATCGAGCGTAGCCCCCTAGAATGGCTTGCTTGACTGACTGATTTTGCCCCAGAAATCTCAGATGCTAAAAGATTGCTGAGTCTGCTGTTTAATGACCCGTTGTCGATGATGATAATGAGGATAGTAACGTCAAAGAATTGTGTTAAAATGGACCGAAGGATTTTATGTATGGTAGCTTTTATCTTCAATTTGTTGTATAACGAGGATAAAGTGCACCTTTCAAATGAGAGTTCCTACATATGATATTAGCTGCAATTGTTTGAAAGGGATTTTGATGCAGTACGATAATCCGCATCGTCGAGAGTATGTATTGTATATTATTGAGCATCGGATTATCGACTGTCTCGTTGCTCGCTCGATAAAGAAGGTAAGACAATTGCTGGTGAAAACGAGTTCGCAGTTGACAATTGGTAGATCAAATCATATGGAGAACAATGGATACTGTGTTGTTGTTTTGAGAAATTTCAGATGTTCCTTTCCAAGCCATAAAGGTGGAAGTGCCTTTCACGCAGGAGCTGTCGTTCATATAAAAAGATACGATGCTTGATGCAACTTCTGGACTGGCCAATGCGTCCAGGTCCAGACTTGAAGTGACCAATGCGTTAAACGCTTTTATTCTAGTCACCAGCTTCGTACCGTCCGTATCCATTATTCTTGTGGGAATTGCGTTCTCGTATGTCATGTTTTCGGCAGGTAATGAGATGCATGTTGGTCCCCTCCCCATTTTTTGTTTTAAATGATCCTCTATGAGCATTCAAGGTTCTTCTTCGACCAATCGCCTCGACACAATCGGTATTTTCCTGATAGATACGTCTAATAACACCTATTCTGTCAAAGCTCGACCATAAGCATATCTCATGCTTTTGTGGATTGACCAATCTTGGTTTAAAAACGTAGCCATTTTGTTTACCAGTTCAATGTAAGTACAATTTATAATATGCTGCCGAAAATAACGTGGACTGGTACTGATGGCACTGTAAAGGGACACGGAGATCGTCTTTGCCTCTTCAAATGTGCACTGTTTTGGAACTAGGGTGTTTACTTTCATGTTGTCACATTTGTAAGCATGTAGATTCTTCTTACACAATATCCAGAGTCATCATTGTTGATCAATACAGAAGAATTATTGAATAATTGATTGGTAAATGTACCCTTTTATTTTATTTTGGTGTAAAAATAAAAAAGTCTAATTTTAGATTATAAAAATATAACAATGTGTGTGGTCATTTTTCCATTCTTTTCCATTTTTCCTCGTTCTTTTTCTTCTATTTTACAACATTGTCACAGAATAAAGAAACATTAGGTCCCGGTGGTGTATTCCATATACCCAAGCTAAAGCCACTTAATGAGGCCAAGCATTGCATAGAATGTCAAGCTGTCTTTAATATCTTTCGTCAAAAGTACTTTTGCCGTAACTGTGGTAAGGTTTGTTTTTTTGTTTTCTAGAAAGAAAAGGCTTACTTATATCATTAACAAAGGTGGTATTGTCTGTAGCAATTGTTCAGGTAATCGACATTCACTCAAGAAGTTTGGTTATAACAAGTAAGTGGAGAGGGAGTTTGTTTAATATAAAGTGTGTACTGATTTTATATATATATAAAATAGCCCTGTGAGGTGCTGCAATACTTGTGACAAATTGATAAAAATGCAAAATATGAATTCAAATGAGTTATTACAGCTATCATTGAAAGAGTTGAAAGAGTACATTCAAGCCTACAACTTGCCTGCTAAAACTGCTATCGAAAAGGATGATCTCGTTCGGATCATATTTAATACAAGACCTATATCTGATGAGAGTGAACTCTTTTACAGAAACAGACGTCATAGACTATCTGGAACCGAGAAAAGTAATAATGGAAGTAACAATAGTAGCAGTAATAGTAGTAGTAGTAATAGTAGCAATGATACACCTTTGTTTTCATTTTCAAATATGGTTCAGGATCTATTTACGCCTTCACCGAAGCAACCACAACGACAACAGCAGCAGCAGCAGCAGCAACAACAACAACAAAGACGACCTCCTTTTTATACTCCCCCACAACCACAACCACAACAACCAAGATATCAGGCACCTCCACAATCACAACAACCAAGATATCAAACGCCTCCACCTTCACAGCAACAACAACAGCATCATATGAATACACAAAGATCTCAGTCTGCATCTCCTCCATCTTCTAACGATCTACTTTCACTTAATGACATTGTAAAAGCTAAAATGGATCCTTCTTCACTCTCTGTGCGCACATTAAAGGCTCTCCTGAAAGCAAACTTTGTAGAACAGTCTCATGTGATTGAAAAAGCTGAGCTAGTCAAACTTGTAAATAGATTAATTGAACAACATAAGCAGAGCCAAAGTCAAGACAACACAAGAGATGACACACTATGTCGTATATGTTTGGATGCTGAACAAAATTGTGTATTTCTTGATTGTGGACATATGGTCTCTTGTATGGATTGTGCGAAAAAGGTAAGAAAAAAAAAAAAAGAAAGAGAAAGAGAGAAATGAAGAAAGAAAGAAAAAAGAGACTCATGAGTATATGCGTATATGCGTGTGTATGTGTGTATAGCTGATAGAGACAAAGAATGAGTGTCCTATCTGTCGCGAGGCTATACTTAAACTGGTACATGTATTTCGTACTTGAGTTTATATATCTATCTATACCAATAATGTACAAAAGGAAAGTCAGGCAAATGTGTGTGTAAGTATATATGTATTTGTAAAGATAAACTATAATAAAACCTGATACTATCGTTTTATCAAGTGTTGGCTTATTTTGGAGAAGCGTCTTGTAAAGCCTTTTTGTTTGCTTGTTTGTAAAAAGTCTATTCAATAAAAGAGTTTACTCTCCCTTTATAAAGAAAAGTATAACAAGAGGATCGCTAGATACACCACAGGGGTCCTCTCACAAAGTGACGAATACATGTCCTAAATAAACTCAGTTGTACAGCAGGTGAGGCAGTAAAGACCTGATTTTCTACGACCAGAGGGGTCGTTACAGCTTCTTTGCAGTGTTCAGCAGAAATGAGGGTGACTTTGGCGACTGTGCCTTGCACGTCTTCATGGGTGGTAAAGCCTAATCCTACACCGAAAGGAAATTTTTCGCTGAGGGCGATGCTGAAAGGAACTTTGAGATCCTTGAGACGGTGTGGAATGCGATAAAACACAGAGTGATCAGTAGTACCCGTTCGATGAATTGAACAAGTCGACTGGGTTGTTTTATTGGCAGAGTCAAAGGATCGGTACGAAGAGATTTTCTTTCGAACAGTAGAGATCCCTTTAGGAGATGCCTTGGTTGCTAATGGAAGTGAAGCGATCGCGGCATAGGTACGAGTTGCGGTTGGTTGTTGAGAATTGACAGTATCAGTATCTGTGCGGGGAGTGCTGGAAGGGGCACTTGGATTAATATTGGGTGATATAGGTGCAATGTCTGGTGGCATTGACCCAAAAGTATCGGGAAGTGGAAGAACCATGAAGACAAAAAAGTCTACTTGAGAGCACCCGTAATCTGTATCTCTTCCGAAAAAGACGGCCAATCAAATAAAATAACATGCGACAAATGTGCGCAACATATTTTATTACGAACAAAGTATATAAAAAAAACTATAATTGATTATCCAAAGCTTTTGTACTTTTGTTGGTGGCCGAGAATTAAATCATACAAGATTCACTGTTACTTGTTGATCAATTTAAACCGTGCAAAGATGGAGAAAAACAGTAGAATATGTTGTGTAATGGTTTAGAGACAGACAAAGACAAAAAGAAGTACTCTTTGAGACTGACCTTTATTCTGAAGGAACACACAAATAAATTAATGATCTACTATTTATAGTTGCTATCAAATGACTGGTAAGCCACTATTCTAAGCATGGATTATAATTACTGAGGATGTGATTGACTAACGGTTCCTGAGTTCATAAAGAAAACTTTTAATTCGTTCCTGAGACTTATCCTATAGTACATTTCATGATCTGGGTTACGATACTGCTTTTACCATAAGAAGAACTGTCTTTAAAAGAAGTGTATCCTTTTGTATGAAGAAGTAATGATTTACATTCAAAGAAGAGATGCTATTTAATTTGATTTATCACTAAAAGCGTGTACACGTAATCTTATAATGTATAAATTCACTCTATTCATACTGATTACAGTCGTTTATCTCAATGTCAGTCCTTAGCAAACATTGTTCTACGACAGGGTAATCTGTGATACATACATGTTGAGTTTTAAAACTGACCAAGCAATCCTGTCAATGCAATGGACGTTAAATTGCACAGATCGATGCAGACAAATGTTTTTGTTTGATGACGCCATAAAAGACCCCTATTAAGAATATATAATCAAGATAGGGTCAATGATATTCAACTATAGTAAATATTATATGCTATTTACTGATAGTTTTAAAAGAAAAATGAACGTGTGATAGTGATGTCAGCACTACATATATTGGATTTCTAAAGTAATCAGATACTAACTAATTGAATTATATTAGGTGTAACTTAGACACTACTGCTTGCCATGTTTTCTAGATGAAATTTTTTGGGAAAACAAACATTATTTTAGACCACACAACGGGGTTAAGCAGATGAATATTTTAGGTTTTATGGAAGAATGAATTTAGTTTATTTAAGATAACATAAATTAAACCAAATAAAGGAATTATGTGTAAACGATTAGTGTATCATTTTCAGAAGAAATGTCGCGCTGACTTGTTGAATTTAAGTACAAATCGTGTTTTTACAAACTCTTGCATTAAAAAAAAACGTGGCATAAGCTTGAGTCACTGAAAATCTGCAAAGGGAATCACTTGATTTTTCATACTCAGCAAATGGATTATAAAATATTGTGGCTAGCGTAGCATTGTTGATCTAGGACTGAAGGCTAATAAGAATTTACAAAAAGGGGAAGTGTGTGACAACTGTACTATCATTCACCTGCTCATTTAAGTATAAATATAAAAAGCATTAAGTTCGTCTTTTTCTTTCTTTACCACTCTTACCTTATCTCTCTCGCGTGCCTTTCCTTCATTTTTTCTCTCATTTTTGTATGGCTAATAGCAATTCTACATCATTTGGCTCGTTTTTTGCTTCTGGCATTCAGGATGTGGCGGCCGTGGCGTCTGTGTTTGGAACTGATATCTGCGATACAAATGCTGGACTGCCGTTGACTATGGGGCATACGTTTCCTGCCGCATGTGGTATGTCAATGCTTGGAGTGCTTGGTCTTACAAAGCACATATTCAAGTCCTTTTTGCCTCTGCGTATTGCCAAGAATCTGAACATCGAAGTTGAAAAATTGGACATATACAAAATAGACAAAATGATACACGACATAGCAAATGAATTGTCGCCAAATAAAAAAGATCGCTTGCATGAACAAAATGTCAGAATACGTATACGTGTGCCAGGCTATGGTAGATCTACCTGGATAGGCGCTTTTGCTTCATGCTTTCTTTTATCTTGCTTCAACTTTATACCATATGTGCCCCATTATGTGACTCTATTACTATACCCTGAAGATACCTCTGATTCATCTGATCCATACATATATTACCCTCTTCTCTTGACATTCTCTAGCTTTGTGGCATCCTTTGTCTGCTGGTTTGACGCTGTTGTCATGCTATCAGGATCCCCATCACTTTATACCATTGGACGTTCTGATATGAAATTATTCGAGCCTTATCACTTTGGCAGTTTGTTTGCCAGACGCATTGGTTATGTTATAGGACTTCTTTCAGCCGTAGGCATCGTTATTGGCTACATAGGCTCGTACTTGGTTGTCCAAAAGATGACACCGACGGATACCTACTACTGGCTAGGACTTGAGTTTGCAATGTGCTTCTTACGCTTGCTTATATGGTCATGGAATACAAAAAAAGATGACTTGAATGTGATAAAGATACGGTATAAGATAGACAGAAGTGATGAAGGAGTTATTAGGCAAATAAGAGATTTACCGTTATCATCAAGTGAACAAACAGATATAATCAATAAGCTCAAAGCTGGTGGCTACTTTATCCAATCTGAAATAGCGGATGCCTACTATCAAGCAAGGTGCTATATACATGACTTTTGTTTCCGTAACTTTAATGATCTTCGTATCTATCGTGATTTTACCTCCTGTGACATCATTTCGAAGCCAAGATACTATATATTATGGGACAACAGTGTGCTCAATCCGCAAAAGATTCTTGTGGTTCATGGATTCATAGGTTCGTTGACCGAAATCCACACTGGAAGAGTCAGTTATGTGAAGATTCCATCGATAACTTATTGGACTTATTACTTTACAGGAAGCGAATTCGAACCATTGACAGAAGAACAAGTAGGTGTTGCAATGATTGGCATACTGAAATCAGAGATGGATGCTATTGCTCCATGGATAAGTTTTGTCACTTCACGCAAGCAGTTTGATCCTGAGCTCGAAGAAGATGAACAGATGTATAAAGATATAGAATTGAAGCCTCAGCAGGCTTGACCTTCTTACTCTTAATTAAGTAATAGTAATAATAAATATTGATTATCTCTTTTGCATCTACATTCATGTAATTTTGATGCAATGTTAATCGCTTTTGTGTGATCGACGGTTTATGTTCAGTCAAGCGATATCGACATTAAATAATGAACGCCAAGTAGCAATACAAGGAATCTTCATGTGACGCAGCCAATTCTCCGAAATTTGGATTGCTTCTGTGTACAACTTCTCTTTTGCTCCAAAATTCTAAATATCTAATGTAAAGATTCACCAATCATAGCACTCTTTGGAAATTGGATACTAGACCTATTATTACATCTAGTAATGATGCATTATGTTCGATAATGACTGATGCAGTAGAAAGAGATTACACCTACAAGGTTCTTCCCCTATTCCAAGCAATACATCCATTGTTAACAGTTATATTGCAATGCAGAAATATATAGCTATGCAGACTATAAGTTAAAGTTGATTATTCTTACATCATTTGCCTCTATAAGAAGAAAAATGAAGACTCTTTCTTTTTTATTCTACAACTTGTACCGCAGCCATCCTCTTGACGAAGCAAACCTGTCAAGTAACCATTCATATATGGCAATATTACGAAGCTTAATAATGAAATAATTTATAGCTTATCTACAAAAGTTATCCAAGGTCTTTATCAATGCTGAGCAAAGCTTTAACAATTTAAACATCCATGGCATAAACAACATGCAATGTAGCTTTGAGGCTGCCTTGACCTTAATTAAGCACATTGAGAGCCAAGGATTTAAGGTCATCTATAGACGTAATGTTGATGGCTATATGTATTGTCTGTTTTTCACAATGAAAGTATGAATTGAAAGACGTATACTTGCGTGACAGTCTTGGGGACGCCACTACCAAAAGTAGTAATTAGCGCCTAATATTTGATATTCCGAAGAGTGGGGAGTGTGGCGCTCCCCTAAGGATTTTTTGCGGGGCTCCTCAAGAAAATTGCTTTTATTTGCGATATACTGGTCCAAGCTGCTGCATGACTTATAAAGTAGATATAATGCTTATTAATTACAGATGCTCTATCAACGCATATTAGAAAGATGCCAAAAAAGAAAAAGAGGAGCGATATACCAGCAAGACTAAAAGATAAAGTATATGAATTTCGTAAGCTCTGAAAACTCATCAATAACATGGAAGCAATACAAGTATAAGAGGTTCATTGTTAAAGTGGAATTTATCTAAGCTATCATATTTCTTAGTCTCTGACTAATGATCATCTCAGCCTCATCAATTATGCGAGTAACTAGTTGATGGCAAGTAGGAATATCATCAATCAATCCAAGCACTTGTCCTGCCGTCCAGATACCTAAATCAGGGTCTCCCTTGACAAACACTTGCTTTCCTCTGGTACCAGACACAAGTTCAGCAATGTCTTCAAATTTGAGATTCTCCTTTGTTCTTTCTATCTTATTGACTTCAACGGCTACCTTATTTTTGAATATGCGTGCTACCACCGTTTTAAGATATTGTTCATTACCCCTTCCCGCTTTCTGTTTTGTTGAATGACTCATTGCTCTATGACAACTCAATACGTAGCATACAATATGAGCAGAATATGTTGATTTACACCAAAGCATACACTACTTTTTAACTGAGGTCTAACTATCACTTTGTAGAGATGATGACATCATATGGTTACTATTGCGAAAAGAGCCTATTTTAAAAGCTGCATTCAGTTGCTGTTTGTAGGCAGAAACTAGAGCAAAGTATATAAAATAAGATAAAAAGCGTCAAGGTTAGTCTGAGAAATGAAAAATAGGATACATTACGAAAGAACCCCGAGTTTAACTTTTTGTAGAAAAAAAAAGTTGCTCTATTACAGAGGGGGGGTGGGTAATACGAAGATGTTCTAATTATTTATTTGTTACATCAATGACGAGTTTACTCAGATTACATTGCAAATACCCAAGTTACAGCGTTGTCAAGAGCTCTGTTACGTGGCAACAGAATGCATATTTCTTTTAAAATCATCAGTATAGTGAATTTGGCACATGAAAATAAAGCTGAATAGAAATAACCCTTAATGATAATGCCTTATAAATACGAAGAAAGTAATCAGAATACTACCTTGGTTACCAAATACGTGTATTTAATTAAATCTTGCGCCACCCATTAAACAGCCTACAAAATGGCCAATTTCGGTACTCTCCAATGCGATTTGTTCTTGGAGCTAAAGGAGTTGACTGTCATGCTCAGCACTTGCCGTATTGGAGCATAATGTTGTAGAGTTACACTGTAAAAAAGGGACAAGAGCGGATAAAGGAGAAGATATTGATATCGTTTATCACCTGTTTCTATTTTCTTTTCTTTTTTTATTTAACAAGCTCATCTTTAACCACTCCTTCTCTTTTTCATTGCTTCATACATGGATGATAGCAACTCTACATCATTTGGCTCGGTTTTTGCTTCTGGCATTCAGGATGTGACGGCCGTGACATCCGTGTTAGGAACTGATGTCTCTGGTACAAATGCGGGACTAGCTTTAACCAAAGAGTACCTATTTCCTGCTGTATATGGTATGTCAATGTTTGGTGTACTTGGGCTTGCAAAGCACATAGTCAATTCCTTTTTGCCTCTGCATGTTGTCAAGAACTTGGGCATCAAAGTTGAAAAGTTTGACACGTACAGAATAGACAAAGTGATACTTGATGTTGCATGTAATCTGTCACGGCATAAAGAAAAACCGCTTACATGAACAAAATGTCAGAAAATGTCAGAATATGCATACGTGTGCCAGGTTATGGCGGGTCTATCTGGATAGGCACTTTTGCTTCGTGCTTTATCTTATCCTGCGTCAACTTTATACCCTACGTTCCGCACTACAGAACGTTTTACTCGAGCTTTGAAGATTCCTCAGACTTATCTGACCCATACCTATACTTCCCTCTTCTCTTGACATGCTCCAGTTTTGTAGCATCCTTCATCTGCTGGTTTGAAGCTACCATCATGCTATCGGGATCCCCGTCACTCTATACATTAGCTGCTTTAGATATGGGCTTGTTTGAGCCTTTCTACTTTGGTAGCTTGTTTGCCAGACGCATTGGTTATGTTATAGGACTTCTTGCAGCTGTAGGCATTATCATTGGCTATATTGGCTCGTACTTGGTTGTCCAAAAGATGACACCGATGGATACCTACTACTGGTTAGGACTTGAGCTTGTACTGTGTTTATTACGCCTGATGATATGGTCCTGGAGTGCGGAAAAGGATAACATGAATGTGATCAATCTACGGTATAAGATAGACAGGAGCGATGAAGGGCTTATAAGGCGAATTGGAAGGTTGTCACATACAAGAATAGATGCAGAAGACGCAATCAGAAAACTCAAGAATGGTGGTTATTTCATTCGGTCTGAGATAGTGGATTCATACTATCAAGCAAAGTATCACCTTCACGATATGTCCATTCCTGACTTTAACGAGGTTAGCGTACTTGCCTTCCTCCGCTCATTGGAGAAAACAAAAAGAACAACATACTACATAATGTGGAACGATAAGCTACATCGTATAGAAAAGGTTCTTGTAGTATTTGAAAACATAGCTTTGGTAATGGAAAGTGTGGCTACGGAAGTAAGAAGCCTGTTGAAGCCAATACAATGTCGTATAGCGCGCTATGCTCAAGCTGCATTTAAGAATTCGTATTATCATGAAGAAAGTGACCTTGAAGTTATACCAAAAGAACAAGTAGATGCTAATTCACTGGCAGAGCTGAAGTCAAAGATGGATATTATTAACCCATGGATAAAGCTTGTCACTTTACGTAAGCAAGTTGACCTTGAGCTTGAAAAAGACGAGCAGTCATTTCAGACTATCGAACTAAAGTCCTTTTAACGCATTTTTTATAATAATAAAACCTTGCAACAGACACTTTAGGCTAAAGGAAGTGTTTTAGAGGGAAGTGTTTCTGTTTTACAAAGCTTTAGTCGTAAGTTTCCCTTTATGGTATACAGTAATGTTATTACAGAGAGAAACAATGATAAAGTAAAACGAGACAAAACACAAACATATGCGGCGTAGCACCAGTTTGGTCCAATGAGTTCTTTCTCGTAACCTTTGAGACATGAATGAGGTTTGATTTGACACTTATCTTTCAGCATAAACTCTCTTTAATGTGTCTCTCGTAGAATATATGCAAGATTAGGAAACATTTAAGAAAATATCAGCACAGACTACGCGCACACCGGAGTAATTTTTTTTTTTGTAATCGATCATATGTAGCCAAATCACACCACCATTCATGCATTACGTTATTTAAATGCTTCTTTATAAAGTCATAGATGTAGTCTTGTGTTTATCTGTAGAATACAAGAATGAAAGAAGTCAAAAAAGGGTGAGTTAAAGTTAGAAGAGAAGAAGCGAGAATTGAAAAGGCTGGTTTATTACAAAAGCTTAAGCGCTTGAAATTATCAATAATAAAAACCTATCTCAACATGATCAAACCCATTTTCTTCTTTTTTTCATAAATTGAATACAGCTGGACCAAGCTTTGTCTTTGAGAGTGGGCAATTTGTTAGATAAAGGTTGACCAATAGTTTGTGGAATAAGGTATATCCATGCGTAGTCTTTATGCAGTTGTGTTGTATTGTCCTTATATTCCATGATATTCTTTTAAGCCATATGACACGCCCAACATTCACAAAAACAAAAAAGACAGACAAAAAGAGTGAGACTGAAATTCTTTTGAGACTCAAAAATCATTAGGTTTTTCTTTTTCTGTGATATTTCAAAGCAGACTGTCTGAAGTCATCTCTTTCTCTCTCTATTTACCTTTGTTTCTATACTGTCTCTGTGCTTCTTATAAAGGAACACATCTCATGTTTCAATGGGTCTCTTTAAACCAGTGAAAAGTATAAGTGATTATGTCATGATTCAATTGCGGAGTTTATGATGGCATCGAGGTACATTCAGTTTTTTTTTTTTTCTCTCTTTCTTCTCTCTTTGCAGTTGCGATTAAAGTACAGCAAGTGACACTATATATAATCCATTTTTGCCTTCCCCTTTTTTTCTCTATTTCTTTTGTATCCATGTCTTCAGAGCAAGAAAATAGTAATACGACAAACAACCTACATGTCAAATTTAGCACAGAAAATACAAACGAGCCAATAGAATATTCAAATTATTATGCACCACTTCAAAATAACGAAGTGATACCAAACGACTATCCAACCCGCACTTCCTTTAGAATAGACAATCCTTACGGCATACACCCACCCAACGAAATTATCGACCAGTCGTCTTCTCGGGACTCTGAAAAAGTCGTAGAGATATCACCCAACGAACGCTATGTCCGTCTGAACACACTACTTGGTAAAGGTGCTTATAAAGTGGTTTATAAGGCCATTGACCGTGAAGAAGGATATGAAGTCGCTTGGAACACAATGCAAGCCATGTCGAACCCCAACAACAAAGATCTCGAGCATGAAATACAAATTCTGAAATCAGTTCGACATCCAAACATCATTGCCTTTCATGACGCTTGGTATGGCGATAACGAGTTTGTATTTATCACTGAACTCATGACGTCTGGTACACTGCGAGAATATATACGAAAATTGGTTCCTTTGCCTAATCTAAAAATCATCAAACGCTGGTCTCGTCAAATCCTCAAGGGATTGGCTTATCTTCACGGACATAATCCACCCATCATTCACAGAGACATCAAGTGTGACAACATCTTTATTAATGGAGCCCATGGAGAAGTCAAGATTGGGGACATGGGAACAGCAGAAATGAAGTTGGGTAAAAAATATACACTCATTGGCACACCAGAGTTTATGGCACCTGAGATGTATGAAGAACAGGGCTATAGCGAAAAAGTCGACATTTATGCCTTTGGTATGTGTCTTTTAGAGATGGCAACAGGTGAATATCCCTATGGCGAATGCAAAAACGCAGCTCAAATATACAAAAAAGTGTCTGCTGTAATGTGAATAATTAATTACATAATATCTGTATCTTATTCTTTTCTGTAGGGAGTTAAACCTGCTTGCCTTTCCAAAGTACAAAACCCAGAAGTACTCAGCGTGATTGAAAATTGCTTGAGCAATGAGGACCAGAGGATGTCAGCACAAGAAATCCTGGAACATTCTTTTTTGGCCGTCGAGCCTGATGTTGTCTTACTCGCAGCAGACCCTGATAATGTTCATCTGACACTACAGGTTGTTTTCAAAGGCATGGATAAACTCTCGGTCAAATTCGATTTTAATGTCGAGACAGATACGGCAGAGGAAGTGGTGCGGGAGATGATTGAAGAACAAGTATTGCCGGAGAGATATCAGCAACATATCACAAAAGAGATCAATCGTATCTTGAGAGACATCGATAAACCATCTGAGTCAGAACAGGCAGAGCAGGTCAGGCGATCTGTCTGGAGAAGAGAAAGCGACATTCGAAATGAACTGGATCGAACTAGAGCAGAGTTAACTCAAGCTAATGACAAGGTGCTAGAAATAGAACAAAAGTGCGACTCAATCGAAAGCCGTGCTCGTGCTGCCGAAAACAAATATAGAGAGGCTATACGTACGCTAAAGGAATTAGAAGAATCAAGAATGTCTCAAATCGAAACAGACACTAAGCTTGATAGTTTGGCTCATCTATCCATTCAACCCAATTCAACAACACAACAACCTATTATAGAAGATCGAGAACGGGAAAAGTTGGTGAATCATATCTTGGATGGTAAGTTTCCCTTGTTTCTTTTATGCAATTTCTTAACCATATTATAGAATACTCCGATGACACAGACATCAGTGTCTTTGTCACAGATTGTGCTTTGGCATCACACCGAGGAGCGGATAAAGCACAAGAATGGGCAAAGAAGTTAAAGAATCAAGACATCATGACTGTTGGTGACTTGCGAGATTTACATGATGAAGATTGGGCTGGTATTGGCTTAACCGTATTCGCTTTGAGAGCTTTAAAAAATATGTTAAAAGGTAAACGATTGGCTGCAAGCAGTCAGCTTTCACAACCACAGCACACACCACAAATTCCTTCATCTCCTCCACAAGCCATTCATTCTCCTCCGTCATAAAAAAAAGCACATATACACACACACACAACATTCTACTATTTAATATGTAATAAAAAAAACATGTGTAATCCTTTGTATTAAATGAACTATGAAAAAAGAAAAGGGAGAGAGAGAGGGTAATAATGATAATCTATGTGACAGTTATTTTTACAAGATGATTGTTTAATCCATCATCATAATATCTTCATCTCTATCCATCAACATATCATCTCTTGCTTCAGAATGAACGATTTCACGACGTACTTCAGGCGAGATACCAGGATGATGCTTCTTTCGAAGGACTTCTAATAATAAATCTTTTTGTTCTGCCACCAAATCTTGTTTATAACGTTGAACGAATACCAACATCGATTGATGCCAAAGCACAGGCATATCTCGAGGATCATTTGCAAATCGAGCAAAATGCATGACGAGGGCATCGACCACTTTGTAAGGTAAAGCATATTTCTTATCGAGCAGTATACGAATGAAGATGGAGTTGGGACCAGTGTATTCCATTTCGGCTAAACGCAAAAGAGCAGCAGAGGAGTGAAGAACAGGAATGGAGACCTTGGAGAGGACACTACCGAGAATGGAGGCTTCCTTTAATGTGCAGTTGCCTGATTCACAGAGAGGGAAGAGGATGCCCTTGAAGAAGGCGGCAGGACGATAGAGACCTTTTTTCAATGCCAAGTAGAGATGGTAGCTTAACTTCTTATTGGCCGCAATGTCTTCACGCACACGATCAAGTAAGACGAGGTTTAAGAATCGTTGAACTGGCTTCACTTTCAGATTAGACACAAACATACGAGTTGCCTCATAGGTAGCATGAGGTGTCCAAGTCTCGGGTGAGGTGAGGTATAAGATCTCTTCCCAATTGCTCAAAGAAGGGATAATCTTGAATGCTTTAGGTAATTTGCCTGATTTATAACGACTCAACAACTGACCCACTCTAAATAGACCATGTTAGATCTCGTTGCCGTGGTTACTGTACTAGACTTACTTTGTATAGACTTCAACCACTTTGGGATTCATCGAAGGCGTCAGCTGTTCTTCCTCCTCTTTAATTATATTAGTTTACCTTTCCTTTCTTTCCATTGTATTCACCTACCGATTGCTGGTAATCCCTCAGCAGCATTCTTTTCATTGATCTTTTCCATGATAATGTCTGCTAATGACTTTTTCTCTCGAGGTGCACTGGGCAAAAACTTGCTCAATATATCAGCATCTGCCTCATCTACTTCGATTTCCTCATAGTCAGCATATTCTTCGACATCTTCAAACTCTTCTTCATCATCAGGGAATCCCAGACCAAAGGTTTCTTTGACTTGACTACGCTAAGCATGTAAGTATATAGTAAAAGTAGTTTTCTTTGTTCTTACTCTTCTTCGTCTTCGTCGTCTTGATCTCCTTGTTCTTTATCAATTTGCTCTTGTTGTTCTCTGGCAATCTTTAAGATTTTTTTAGATAATTTGGAGTCCAAGTATTCCTATTGTTTGTCTGTCAGTAAATGAATCTTTAGTTTATGTTGCTTTCCTTTACTTGATCAGGTTCTTCAGATCTGCTATTACGATCAATGAATTTTTGACGAGGTGCTTTTTTGGCAAAGGCTTGCTCAGGAATATCAGCAAGTTGAACATGAAGAGGATCATGGCGTTGAGGACGACCGGCTTTGACTGAAGCTTTTCCCATCGTTAGTGTTTAGAATTAAAAAAAAAACAAAAGAAAAAAAAAATTCAAGAGGCTTGTGACCCCCCTTTTTCCTGCAAAAATAACACCCTTTTTCTTATTGGATACATTTTCTCTCTCTCTTTTTTTTTTACACTTGAACCATGACAGACCATCACCATCACGACCATTCGAACTGTAACCATGACCATGACAATACCAAGAAAGTGACTGACGCTGTTAATGATGAATTGGCTCTAAGACAAAAGACAGCTGAAAAGCTAACAAAGGTAATAATTATCAAAGAGTCAATGTTGAACTAACACATTGAGAGTAGGCTTTAGTTGAAATGCAGGAATTAGCCAACGAACATAAAAAGACATTACCGTAAGTTTGAGAACAATACTTTTGTACTAGAAATTAATATAATCGTTTTTAAAGTAAACCTTTGACCGGTGCAGTCAATAAAGCTGATGTCGAACTCTTGGTAAGCGGAAACTATTTAGAATAACACGAAAACATAACTTAGTAAATAGGTAAAGGAAATGCAACTGACAAAAGCAGAGGCTGAAGCAGCTTTAAGAGCCAATGGAGGTGATGCTGTAGCTGCTATCAAAAAGTGGATTGAATGCTGATATAGCTTTTTATTTGTGTGTAAATAAAATTACAATAGAGTAAAAAAGAGAAAGAAAGAGTGAGAATGAGTGATACGCTCTTTCTCAGCGTGCCACGTCACAGTGACATTAGTTTTAATATTTGGCTTCTGTCTTTTCTTTTTTTTTATTTTTTTTATTACTTTTTTTGTATAATATGGTCAAGACTACGCTTATTGCAAGAGTAGCAGACGGTCTTCCGCTGGCTGCTAGTATGGATGATGAGCAGGTAAATTATTGACTATACTTTGAACAAAAGGGGCTAATGAAACATGTAAAAGGTTGAGACGGAATTAGCTGATTATAAACAACAAGCAAAGACCATATTCAAAAGACTCAATTCCAACTCTGAACCGAGATGTTCTATCGAATCAGGCAAATACGTGTTTCAGTAAGTTGCGTGCATGTATATATTAAACTTCATATTGACCCTGTTCAAAAAGCTATATTATTGAATCAAGTGTCTGTTATCTCTGTATTTGTGATCAATCTTATCCTCGTAAGCTCGCCTTCAGCTATTTAGAAGAACTTGCCAAAGAATTCAACATGAGTTATGGAAATGAAGTAGAAAAGCCAGGTCTTAGACCCTATGCATTTGTTAAATTTGGTATTTATATCTTAATAAATCATGCATCATTGACTAATACAACAGGAATACAGACACTTTTATGCAAAAGACAAAGAGAATCTATCAAGACACAAGGACTCAGAGTAATTTGGCCAAACTGAACGAAGACTTGCAGGATGTGACACGTATTATGACAAAGAATATGGAAGATTTATTGTGGCGTGGAGATAGTTTGGATCGTATGAGCACAATATCAGGTGAACTCAAGGACAGTGCCAAGATGTTTAAGGATAAGGCGCGTCATTTGAACTTGCAGGCACTTTATCGAAAGTATGGTCCACCTGTAGCTATTGCTACGTTTATTTTATTTGTTCTTCTTATTCGCTATTACTGGTTTTAATCAAAATAAATGCGTTATAATGTATACCATTAAAGGAAAAAAAAAAAGGGAGAAGAGGCTTTTTTATTTATTTACAACACATACACACAAAAAGAGATATACATATATACTTTATCCCAGAATGGGCTTTATGATACGTTCTACTAGCTGTAGCATGAGTACTCGGTTGAGGACAGGATCTTGGCATCGAGCCCAGATGCGATCCATAGCCGTATTACAGTTCTGATCACCAATGAGCTGACGAACTGTACTAGGTATCACTCGATTCATCAGCATGATTCTTGCCTTTCGTTTACTTTCTTCTCTATCCTTGTCCGTACGCTTCTCTGTCGGCCGCTTTTGTTCTCCTACGACCCATTGACCTTCTGGCCAAAGCTGCTGACCGAGCTGATTCAATCGAAGCATGATGGCATCAGGAGACATGTACGCATTCAATAGATCATTATACTGTTCTGTAATAAACTCTGTATATGATCGACGGACAATTTCCCTCAGTATGTTCAGAATAGACCTTCGCATCCACGCTTTATTATTCGACGGCGTTAGATTGAATATCTCAATCACGAGTGCATACGTTGTTTCAATCAAGAGCTCTACGTCCATCGAACTAAGTGCTTTGGGTGGTATGATTTGTTCTTCTTCTTCTGTTGTCGTACTACTACTACTTGTCATCGAATGGGTATCATCCTTGGTTTCCATCTTGGGAGAATTGTTGCGCGAAAATAGAGACCGTGATCTAGACAGAGGCTTTGTATCGGTCAAGAGAGCATATGCCGCCACGACCTGGTCCTTGTACTCTTCTGAAAATGACACGACATCGTCGTTCATCACTTCCGATCGTCTTTCTTTTCTCAAAAAGGCAGAAATCAAAGGATCTCTGCCCAATTCGGTATCATGCACAACCTTATCTAGATATATCTCTAGATCATGACTGATTTCTTCGCCCTTCTTTTTCGTTTGTGTCTTTAGCCAGGATTTGGCAGGATCTAATGGAAGCCTGAGCTGTATCTTGTTTATACGTCGAATGTATCGTGCAGAGAGGATCGTGTGGAAGCTTTCGAAATCAGTGTAACTTCGTGTGATCACATATCCACCACCTTCCGATCCTACAGTATCCTCGTTGGCAGGTCGTTCGATCTGGATGATGTAGGTCAATTGGCTCTTGTTTAGTGGATGGTCTGGTGATTGCGGTGGCGAGATATCCATGACGGTGAAATGAACAAGCCCAGGTGAAAAACTGACGAGTTCGTCGTCTTGTCTTGTTTCAAATCCATCATCATCGTCTATTTTCTCCGAAACGACGGTTTCGAGAGCAGCAGATACTGTCGCTTGAACTGTCTCGGATGATGCTTGATCTGATAAAAGATCAATGATCCAACAATTCAAAAAGTCAGGGTCGCTAAGGATATCGAGAATGTTGCCAAATAGAAAGGTAGCCAGTAGCTCACGAAGTAAGGATATTAATAAATTGGACTCCTTTTCGGGGCCTGTTAGTGCTCTCTTTAATAATGTTTGGCTAAGCCCACGAAGTTGTTGATGCTGTTCATGCTTGGATAAGAGCTGTGCAAAAGGTGACTGTGGATTTCTTCTAACGTAGTCCTCTATAGAAATTTCTGACTCTTCTAAAGCTCTACACTCTCTCTTGAAAAGGTTTGATCAATATAGACTCCTTCTAATAAAGAATCTCCTTACCATGTGAATGATCAATGTATTGGCTACTCCATATAACGTTGACATGACGATATCATTTCTGTCCTGATTCATAAGGATCTTTTCTAGCTGCATACAAGCACCGTTTAATTTTTCTCTTGTGATTTTCTCGAATTGAACGTCCTCGTAAACATTAAGTGGCGTCCACCAATTGGCTATAAAGTCGCGTATGAAATAATCAAGGAGTTGATCAATAACAGGGGTAAGCGAGCGATAATGAAGCTCAAGTCTTTCTGTTGATGATGTATCCTAAAATAATAATAATATAATGATATATAATACATATAAAAAAGCATGGACTATTTTCTTACTGCCAATTCTTCATGAAATGTCTTTTGATATTCTTGTATGACAAATCTACCTTCTGTATTATTAAAATAAAGCCCACCCAAGACAAAGCCTGCGATGAGAGAGGCAAGGAAATAGATTCCGTCAGTGACAAGTAAAAAAGAGTAGATGATTAGGAATGTGCTGCCAAAGACATGAACTAATTCTGATAACATTGGCTGTTCTACAACTTCCGTTATTAGGTTGTATATCTCTGGTATTACTTCTAGCATGTTGCAATGTTTAAAGAAAAAGAAAAGGGGTACAAAGCATAATTTGAGCCAAGCATACACGCACAACTGCTTTACTAGCTTTTTCAATTCCCGATCAAATCTTTTGCTTGTCCTGCAGCCCAGGAAAAAAAAATCAAAAGGGGGCAGATTGATAAATCAACTTATTGTTTTCTGCCACACGTTATTTAATTATGATGCATGAAAGGATTCATAAAATTAACCCCTGGTTTTACAGTTTTTTGGGGGTTGCATTTATCAATAGTAAAAAAGATAAACTGTTATTTGAAAGATGTCTAAATTACAGTTTAAGAAAAAAAAAAAATTAAAGGTGCATGATGGTTCATTCTGACTTGACAGGTTCCAAAAGACAAAAAAAAGAGAGAGACTAACCCCCTGCCCCTCTCTCTCTTTCTCCCCCCCCCACAGATTATGTATCATTTATTTCCCCCCTTGCTTAAATAATACTGCAAAGAGAGTGAGAGAGACATAATTGAGACTTGAATCAGGGGTCGCATTTAAATAATGATTACTTTCCGATGATAAAGTCCTTGTTACAACGGCTCGACAAAGCTTTTGAGAAAAGGATGTTTTATGCAAATCCTTAAAATACGATCATGCATTTGACTTTCTGAGTTTCACTTGTGTGACAGGAACTTTGTTAAAGGGCTGAAAAGAAAAAACAAGTAAAACGAAAAGATTCAAGGGAACGAATTGTTCATGTTGGAAAGTTTATAAATCAAGGTTATTCTTTCTTTTTATTTCCATTCCCAGCGGTACGTTCTCCCAACTTTTTTTTGAGTTTACTATCCTTAACCCCTTTTGGCGGCTATTGACAGGTAACTTTTTAAGGTCTAGACTAATTTTTGAATTTCAGTTTGAATTTTTTCTTTCCTTCCATGATGATATTGTTGTAATAATAAAAGGGAAAGCTCATTGTTTGTGTATCCTAGTTACACATAGCTTGGTCTAAACGTGATTTGTTGATTAAATTCAGTTACATGGCAACCGTTGTCCAAAGTAAATAAACAATGTTTTATTGTTCAAACCAAAAAGGGACAATTGAATGGCATTGTTTCAACACAGACAGCTTGTGCATAAAGTTTATTTTTTTTCTCATTGTTTACACACTGTCATGTTATGTGTTGTAGAATGACAGAATCGATGACAGCATTTGAGATTCATTGGGTGGTATACTATCAGAAAATCGCAACACATGGTTTGATGGAATCTAACTGGGCAGTCGGAAGATTCGTTACTTTAACATTTTTACCTTTTGATTTTTTTTTTATCCAGGTTCAAGGAACAGAAAAAACAATTTGTAACCAAAGCTACAGAGAGTAACCATGGTACAAAGTAGAAAACAGTAAAGGATGAATGATAACCTCGTAAACTTGGTACAATCAATCAACCGACAAGGGTTACAAAAACATGTAGTGGGCTGTAACGTCAATAGCTGCCAAAATAACTCAGATCAACTAAACAAATGTCTAAATATGATATCATTATTCCCTATTGTAATAATAATATCCTTTTCCATTTTATTCTCTTTATTTACTTTAGAGAAAAAGAAATAAAGGGACAATATGAATCAAAGTGAGAGCAGAAAGAGGGGCACTCAATTCATCTTTTTCATTTTTATCACCTGCTTCATTCACTAAAATAACAGGGAAAGATGGAACATGTCCAATTTCTTTTGCTCAAAAATTTTGCTACCTTTTTTTTTTTTTTCTCGCCCTGGGCCACACGGTCCTGCATTTTAAGTTAGGTTTCACTCAAGCAATATATAAATCGATCAACCCATACTTTAGCAATTTCTTTTTCTTTCTTTCTTTTTCTTTACCCTTTTTTTTATTTATTTAATTTAACCATGCCACCTAAGAGAAGAAATTCCGGACAAAGATCTGCCCCTAAACAATTTCGCTGTACTGGCTATGGAGATTGTAACATGGTCTTTACAAGAAGTGAGCATTTAGCAAGGCATGAAAGGAAGCATACAGGAGAGGTAACTTTTTATTTATTTTTTCTCTAAAGTAAATATTAATTGTTATTTAGAAACCTTACAAGTGCATTGTCGAAGGTTGTGAACGTATGTTTAGTCGATTCGATAACATGATGCAGCATACACAGACCCATGATAAAGAAAGAAAAAAGACGGCACCCACGGAAGCAGTAAAGGATCATTCCAAGAACAAGAAAGCCCGTGCATCAATGACGGACGATCCAGTTACCGAATCTCCGATTCAAATGCAAGAGGAGAGACATCCTTGGGTTCAACAACGATCTGACCTATATGCGTCACCCTTTGAATATTCTTCAATGGTGAACAATCGTACGCTGCCTTTACCTCACCGTAGAGCATCCATATCAACTCCGGTTCGCTCATTGGGCTACCGCTCTCCTTATCCTTACTCATTACCTCCTTCCCCTGTCAAGACTCAATTCCATCATCATCCTTCGCATCTGCCAAATTATGATCATTATTACTACCAAAAGCCGTACAACGTACCCAGAAACCGCTCATCATGGCCCATCAAGGAAGAATACAATGAGTTTGACCAAACCCGTCGGTCATCCATCTCTACTGTCTCGACTGATTCCGGACACTCGCATTCTCCTCCAAGCTTTCATCATCATGATTTTCATGTCAAACGTCGTATATCGATTGACGCTTTACAAACTCCTATAGAAAAATTAAGAACGATTCAATTAGACGAAAAACCCCTTGAGAAAGATGCGATAGATATTACACAGGATGAATATGAAGCGCTAGAAGCATTCAGTCAATTCCATACATCACCTGTTGTCGGTACCTTGCCCATCACTTCCTCTCCTCTTCATAGCCCAAATCTGTCTTCTCAAGTATGCGCTATCAGACAACGTGTTCCAACATTAAGAGAATCATTCTCAAGACCTGCATCTCATCATTATGGTTAACTAGGAAAAAAAAAAAACATTTTTTTTTTGTATCATACATTTATATTTTTTTGTATTTAAAGCTTCTACTCTGCAAAACTAGTAAATAAAATCTCCATTTCTGTATTATAAAAAAGTCACTCTTTTTTTTAATAATTTTTTTAATAATGGAAGATACCAATATCAAGCTTACGTTAGATCTCGGTCAAAGAGCATTACAACAATTCAGCAAATTTCCACATCAGCTTTCTATTACAATAGATCTAAGTCCAAATACCGTTACTGCCATAAAGTATGTGATAGGCTCACTTATCATTTACAAGTCAATTGACGTAAGTATTTATCCTCCCCCTTCAAAAAAGGGCAACTATGTGATATTGACGTCAACCTTACTCGATAGTCCCTTACGCAAATCCTTATTGCCTGCAACCAAGACAACAGAAAAAAAGAAAAAGAAAATTAAATCCCGATAAAAGTGATGGAATATACGCCTTTCTCTTTTTCTTTTCTTTCTTTCTTTCTTTATAATGAATCGTCTTCGAGCACTAAACGCCTTTTACACTCGATCCTACAACAAACGACCCATTTTGACATTATGTGTGACAAATGGTATTCTTGGTGTACTCAGTGACACACTTGCTCAAAGCATATCCTATTACGAAGCAAGCAAGATCGAACCTTATATCGTACCCGAAAAATTGAGAGAGCATGAAGATCTTTGGCCACCCAGTCCACGATGGGATCTGACTCGAACCTTTCGATTTGCAGCTTACAATTTTTGTGTTGCGCCTTTGGGTGGAACATGGTACATGTTTCTCGATCGGTTCTTTCCAGTGCCCAAAAATGCTGCTCCACGAACGGCCAACATGATGGCTATCAAACGTATGGCAACTGATCAATTGTTATTTGCCCCCCTAGGTCTCGTTCTCTTCTTTACGGTGATGGGGTTGGCAGAGACAGGCAAGTGGGAAGGTGTGAAAGAGAAATTTAGAGACGCGTATACACCGGCATTGATCACCAATTATGAGGTATGGCCAGCAGTTCAGTTTATCAATTTCAAATGGATGCCTCTACAATATCGATTGCCATTTGTTAGCAGTTTGGGCATTCTCTGGAACGCTTATCTCAGTTGGCTCAATAATGCGTCCAAGCAAGAAGAATATGTATTGTCAAAACTTGATAAGAAAGATCCAAACTTGGAAGTAATTCAATCAGCCTAAATTATATATGTGTATATTTTTAAATACCCCCCCTTCTTTCATAATGAATTATATGTGTATTTCGTAAATAAATATTGAATGGTATATATATATTCTATATGGTTTTTATTGATTCTTTACAACTATATTACACAATTTTTCTTTAATGTTTAGCACCACTACGTTGCAGTAAGGTCGCCTGAATGTTTAACTCGGGTAATGCACGATGACCAGATGTAGGCTGTGGCATGAACCCGACTTTGACCAAGTAAGCATAATAAAGACCCAAAAGATCATCTCCCATCAAGGGAAGTTGAACGCCATCCAGTGCCAACACAGTCTGTGTGTTTCGATCGTCTAATGGAGCGCTCTTGGTAGAGGTAGGTAAATCATCCAAGACAAAATGCAAGAGAGGGAACAAGGAATGGTCCTGAGCCTTGAGTGTGTATTCCATCAACTTGTTTCTCCAATCGATATATTCAGTTTGTTGCACCTTGTATCCATAGGTCAGTAAGGACTGGAACATCTTGTTGTACGTAAAGCCAGCAGGATGGGTCACTTGAAGAACACCGCGCTGAGTTGACTGTTGATCGTGACGAGCAGCACCTGCGACAACAGAAGCAACGTAATCGACAGAGCAGCAGTTGACATCATTAGCGATCGCAGGGACATAGCCAAGTTCGACACATCCCTTGAGTAGACGCCAGATGAAATCATCCGTGTTTGTCACGCCCGTACGAGAATCACCAAGGATGTAACCAGGACGAATGATGGTTGCGGGCATACCTCGCTTTCTGGCTTCCATGATCAGTTTCTCAGCAACCCACTTGCTTTGTCCATATCCGTTTTCTAAACCTGTGCGTGCACCTTCCAGTGCGTCGCTTTCCAACACATAGTTACCCTGATTGATGTAGTAAGATGTGTCCAAGACAGAAGTAGAAGAGACAAAGTGGAAGGACTTGGGCTTGTGTTCAGTAGCTAAGCGCATGGCCCAGAGAGTACCAAGGACGTTGGGAGCACGGAGCTGTTGGTATGGATAGACCCAGTGAACGAGAGCACCGTTATGGATGACAGCATCGGCTTCTTTTGTCACACGGTTCCAATCAGCCTCAGAAAGACCCAGACGATCGCTCGCGAGGTCACCACAGATCGCCTCAACACGGCCTTGCCAGCTGTCCTCCCAGACCAAATGATCAACAGCAGCCTTCTTGACTCGATCAAATGCGTTTTGATTATCCTTGGCACGAACAATACAGAACACCTTGTGAGTATTATCGTATTCCAAGATTTTTTCGAGAATAAAGGCGCCCAAGAAACCAGTGGCACCAGTTAGGACGTATGTACGTGGGTGATCAGCAACAGGGAGGGTTTCGTAACTTGATTGAAGGAACTCTTGTGCAAGGGTGGGCACATCAGACGCATAATCGACTACTTCCTTCTTTTGTTCTTCTTGTTGAGTCAAGCCATCACTTTCTAATAACAAGTCACCGCTTTGAAGCTTAGTCACTTCTCGAGCAAGGCCAGCAATGGTAGGTTCAGCAAACACAAGACCCAAGGGAGCTTCGACCTGGAACTTTTGACGGATCTCAAATATGAGACGTGTGGCAATCAACGAGTGTCCACCGATATCGAAAAAGTTATCCGTCAGACCGATCACTGGATCAGCAGCAGGAAGTAGGTCTTTCCAGATATCGTGAATGATGCGTTCATTAGGTGTCATTTCAGGGAGCTCTGAAGCAGCGACTGGTTTAGTCTTGTTGAATTGTGCTGTATCGGGAAAAGGCAAGGCGTTCTTGTCGACCTTACCATTAGGCGTCAAGGGCATACGAATGAGTGGCACAAAGACAGAAGGAACAGCGTAGCTAGGGAGCTTTTGCTTGAGGTAATCACGGATGTTCTTGATGAGGCGACGGAAGGTACGGCTCGAGAAGATATCCTTTTCGTCTTGTTCGTCATCTTCAGTAGCGCTTGCAAAATCGGTGTTTGCAGTGGGGTTAGGCACAAAGTAAGCCACGAGCGTCTGTTCTTCATTCTTGTCACGACGCACCAATGTGACGTTTTCACGAACAAAAGGGTGTTGAGAGAGGTGTGTATCGATCTCGCCCAGTTCTATACGGAAGCCACGGATCTTGACTTGATCATCAGCACGGCCGGTACATTCGACATTACCATCAGGACGGTATCGGCCCAGATCACCCGAACGGTACATACGGTCACGCTTTCCCTGATAGAATTGCTTCCATTTGTCATCCTTGACTGTCGATTCGTCCTTACCATCGTCCACACAGGCGTTTGGAACGAACCAGTTGGGAATGAACTTTTCAGCAGTAGCTTCAGGTAATCGAAGGTATCCTTCGGCCAATCCAGGTGCACGTACATAGATTTCACCAATCTCACCAACACCACACATCTTGGTGCGATCGTGGCGGTTGACGACCAAGAGTTGAACATTGACCATACCCTTGCCGGCAGCGATAACTTCCTTTTGAGAGCTCAAGAAGGCAGGATGACTGGATCGAGGAGGAACGACAAAGTGTGAGACAGAACGTTGGGTTTCGGTCGTACCATACATGTTGATCACAGACACGTTAGGTGCGTACTTTTGAATACGAGCCGCGTCACGCTTGGTGAGGATGTCACCCACAAAGAAGGCATTGATCAATGAAGGGATCTCGACTTGAGCATGTGAAGAGAGGAGTTGACCCATGGCAGGTGTCAGGTGGGTCACTGTAACCTGTGCACGGTTCATCCATTCAGCTAAGCGACCAGGGATACCAATATCTTCGGATGTGGGAATATGCAACTCGGCACCCAAAAAGAGAGGCGTAAAGATATCACGTTGGATAGGATCATGAGCAATACCAGAGAGCATCGTGAATTTGTCCTGGCTCGATAAACCAAACGTCTCGGCCATCCAGGGGTAAAAGTGAGTTAGAGAAAAGTGGCGACCACGAACGCCCTTGGGGATACCTGTACTGCCACTTGTGAAACTGAGAGTACCAATGCTGTCGGGGCCAATCACTACGTTGGGATACTCGTCCGAAAGAGATCGCACGGTGTCAAAAATATCAGCTCCGTCTCTTGTCACACCGCCGGAGAGTTGACCGTCGCTTCCGATCTTTAATGAAGAAATCTCGCAGATAATGTCTTGCTCGCGCTTGATGTAGTCTCGTACTGATTCGGCTATTTGTCCGGCTTCTTGAAGAACAATCAAACCACGAGGCTTGGCTACGGAAAGATAGATTTCTTGACGTGCGGGTGGATATGCAGGGTCTAATAAACGTGAGTCAAATATGGATATCAACTTTTTGCCTTGATCTTACCAATCACACTAAAAGTAGCTCCTGCCTTGAGAACACCCATGATAGCCACGACAAGATCCACACCTCTGTATGCATAAATGATCACGACATCTTCTCTCTGAATATTGTTTGCCAGCAAATAATGAGCGACAAGGTTGGATGCTTGATTGATTTGGTCATAAGTGTATGTGACAGTGGTGTTATCATCTCTAGATTCGACAATACATGTTCTCGTAGGATGTGCCTTGGCATTTTCATTAAAGATATCAGGAATGGCTCCTCTCCAGAGAGACCAGTGCAGGTCAGCGGTAGGGTCAGGTAAGGGTGAGTTGGGTAGACCAGAGTCAGAGAGAGGGATTTGACCGACGGCGAGTTCTGTGGATTTGACACCTGTATCAATGATGGTCGTCAATTGGGAAAAGAGGTATTCGATACGCTTGGGTGAGAAGAGGATTTGATTATATACAACACGAATAGACACAGGACGAAGGAAGGAGGTTCTTAAGGAAGAGGATGCTGTAGGTGACGAGATAAAGATGGTCAAGTCGGAGCTTGCAGATGTTGTCGCAAGGTGGTGTTGAGAAGGTGAATCGAGTTCATTATAAAATCGCACACGACAAAGAGGACGTCTGCTGTCGGGATCTGTGCCTTCGTAAACAGCTTCACATAATTGATCAAAGGGAACCTCTTGAGTTAATGCCTCTTGTTCTACCTATGAACTATATGCATCAGCCTCGCGCACAATTCATACACAGTTTCACAATATTACCTTTGTCACCATATCAATGATACCACGGAATGTATTTGAAGGATCTACATGTAAACGTAACAGTAGAGGATTACCAGTAGGAGAGGATGTACCAATAGCGAATTCTTCATCACCAGTATAGCGTTGAAGTAGAACAGAAAAGGCAGCAAGTATGACTGAGAATGGAGTTGGACGAACATCATACATGGATGCTTGAACGAGGCTCAAGAGCGTTTGCTCTGGGAGATCAAAAGATAAAACTTCTTCGACTGTACGTGGAGGTAATGGTCTTGGATAGTCAGTTGGTAATAGTAAGTCCGTCAAGTTTTGAAGACGAGACTTCCAAATTGAAATAGTATCTACAGTGTTTACCATTATAAGAATAAATAAAAGAAAAAGAAAAATAAAGAAGAGACAATGAAGAGAGATGCTTGAGCCGGTTTATAATATTTATTATGGAAAGATTAAACTACTATATATGGAGTGAAGATAGAGATGAAAAAAAAAATGAGATCAACAGTCATGCTGTCTTACCATTACGGAATTTAAAATTGATAATCTTTTATCAATCAAGGGCTTGCTTGGGTGGAGCTTCATTTGAGCGTTCTTCTAAATCGATTTGTTCGGTTGGTACTTTTGTATAATTGGATTTATGAATCATGGCCTTATAGAAACGAGTGACAATAAAGGCAAAGTAGAGCTTTGAAGAATAAGTCATAATGAACCATTTTATATAATATACTTACATGAATCAAATTCAATGCAACCAACACAGCTATACCAACATGCTTTTCCATATCAAATACTCTATCATGTTCTTCCTTCTTGGCTGGATCATTCTCTAATTCAGGTAAACTGTGATCTGTATAGATGTACCAAATGATACCAGTATGAATGGTCCATATAATGCTGATAAACGAATCTAACCAAAAGAACATGGTATACCATCGAAATGTTCGAACATTTTCCTGCCTGGATGTATCAGTTTCCTTATATTCTCATTCTCATTGTCATATAAATAGCATACGCTGTGTAATCCATATAAGCCTTGTACAAAGACAACAATGGCTAGTAGAGAATAAACATAGCCTGCAGTCGCTGTGTTGTCTGTAAAATCAAATGATAAAATTCCATAGAAACCAGATAATTTATTCAACTATACAAAGAAAAGGTTACTAAACGCAGTCCAAATAAACAATGTAACTTACAATTCCAAACAATGTAATTAGGACAACACCTATATTCTTAGACTGAGTATACATGCCTATATATGAGTCATTTCACTGCATTTACCTGTTTTAATCGGAACAAAACCACAGCAATACTTTCCTTTTGTAAATGGCATTATATTTAAACAAAGAGACAGAGAGATGACAAGACTTTTTTTAATAAAAAATTATATAAAACGGAATAACGTTGTGCCGTTTAATAGCCTCTTCAGCCGAGATTTAATCAAACGTGATTGGACGGCAAAATAAGGGCATTACTGCTTCCCTAAGGAACTGGATGATCTAGCACGGATTTGGATCAAATCACGAGAATAACAAACATGCCAAGTGTATGTACCAGACTATAAACGAGTGTTTGGATGTGAGTGCGCCGTCGTATGTATCCAAGAACTGTGTTTAAAAATATCAAAGGTACCAAAAAGAAGGTGGCGTTTTTTTTTTGTATTTATTTTTCTTTTTCTTTGTTTGCTATTCCTGCAGAGCTTTTCATGTGATAACATGTCTTCAACCAAGGTGGTGTTGAGTAAAAAGAGCATCTCTTCAACGTCTTCGCGTGATAATGAAGCTGATTTAAAAAGACAACTGTTGGAAAATCAAAAAGATCGAATGCAGCATGTTCATCATAAACCGAAACTAAACCGTGTAAGAGAAACACAACTTCAGCCTGACAAAATAATGGAATGTAAACAAGAATTGCAATCCTACAGGATATTTTTGTATAAACTTGATTTTGCTTCTGAATCAGCCCTAAGTCGTCAAATCAAAAAGCTTGGAGCTGTAAGTGTATATGCATTTTAGTATCAATGATAATAACCCACTCTTTATTAGGTAAGAGCACCATTTTTCTCTGCTTCTCAAGACGATTGTACACATATTATTACAACAAAAGAACTTTTACATGTTTATGACACTTTTAGCGATACCCAAAAGTAAGAAAAAAGTATCTTATGGACCAGTTTTTTTTTAAACAGATATATTTTTTGAATGTAGATCACCTTTAAAAGATACCCAAGGATCTCTTGAGGTAAATACTATATTCCTTTTAAAAATTAGGTGCTTGATCTGACCTTTTATTTTAGACCTCTGTAGATGAAGTCATCAAAAACGCGTACAACTGGAAGAAAACGATCTGGAGTGCGGAATGTAAGCATATAGTGTACAGCAAAATGAATTGTTCTAACTAGTTATTTTAGATGCAAAGGAGCTTTTCATGCACCTCATTGAATATAGTCCTCCAAAGACACGTGAAGCACAGACATATAAGCGATCACGTCCTGCTTATTACGAGTTTTCCGGTTACTTTCTTATGATTGAAGATGCTACAAATACTCACTCTCCAATTGATGTAAAGGAATACTCTGAAGACTGTTTTTGTCCAGATGAAAGAACAGATCTTCCATGGCCAACTTTGGAACCAAAGGCAGGAGAACGAAAAAAACGCCTATTGCCCAGCGAGATTTTAAAAGAGATTGAAAATATAGACGCAGATCAACTATTTGCAAAAAAACCAGCTAATGACGATCAGAATGAGATGAGTTTGCAAAAAGAGGATAATACGGATACTATACAGGAAAGTGACACATGTAGAAAGACAAAGAAAAGAAAAGAAAGGTGCGATAAAGAGACAGCAAAAGAAGGAAAACAGAAAGAACCAAAGGGACGAAACAAGTATTGCGAAACATGTGGAAAACATTATACAGACTTACAAACCGTACGTGTGTTTTTGTTTTTGTTGTTGATTTAACTCACCCTTTATGTTTAATAGCATATCAAATTACCTGAGCATATCGATGCTCATAAGAACAGTGACTTTTCAGGGCTGGACTCCTGCTTATCCTCTTTAAAAAGAAAATACGCCTATCCTTTACCAAGCTATATGAAAACAAGCGTGAACCCTATTGTTGATGGTCCTGACGTGCTGTTTGACATTTAGCCTTGATGTACATAAACCATTGTATTAACATTGTAAAATAAAACCAGCATCTGTTTATGCATATACACACATATTCAATCACTTCAATGCGCGCAAAGGATCCTCTCTCCCTTTATAAAATAATTTGAGGATGAAGTAAATAGACGCAGTTTTACTCTCCGCGTTCCTTTTTTCACGTATACCCCTTAATTTAAGGTATATCAGTCTATTTTACATTTTGTTACGCAAAACACTTGGAGGACAAAAACCATGAATAAGGCACCTGTGTTATCCTCAGTAGGAGGCTTAATTATTGACGATATTTATTACCCTGATGGCAGAAAGATATGTAATGTACTTGGCGGTGGAGGTGTATTTGCAATTTATGGTAAAAGAACAGACAATTCTGTGTGTGTGTGTGTTTGTGTGTTTGCTGATTAACGCTACAGTTTTCCCTTAATCAAAGGAATGAGAACATGGCAGCCTTCACCAAGTTCTCAAGAGATTGGCTACATTGTACAAAAGGGCTTTGATTACCCACAAGAAATAGATGACCAACTCAACCAATTGGACATTTCTTTGATTTCAAAATACCATCCTGATAAACATACCACGCACGGAATCAACACATTTGGAGCAAATGACCATCGTGATTTCGAATACAAGCATCCAATCATCAGAATAACTGCAAGCGATTTTTCTGAAAGCTGGATAAAATCATTACGCGTCGTTCACATCATATCCTCAGCAGAAAGAGCTATCGAAATTATAAACGAGTGGCGACAGAGGGATCCTGAAAGCAAGACGCAGTTTCTTTGGGAACCATTGCCATGGGCGTGTTTGCCAGAGGTATATACTAGCCGTTGTATGCTCTTACTTTTTTATTCATGCTCTATTGGTTACTAGAATTTGCAAGAGATATGTGAGGCGTGTCAGGGGATAGAAATTATCTCACCTAATCATGAAGAGACAGCAGGAATGCTTGGATACAAGTTTGAAGAGTTATTATCGCAGCACAGCAATGATTTTAAACAAACAGTAGAGTACTGTGCTAGATTGCTTTTTGATAAAGTTAAAAAGAGCACTATCAAACTTGTGGTACGGGCGAGCAAATACGGAGCGTTGGTCATGACAAGCGATTGCATGGAATGGGTGCCAGCCTATTGGGACAACAGGACTGATCATGACAAGGTAGTGGATGTGACAGGTGCAGGAAATGCCTTTTGTGGAGGATACGCTGCAGGCTGGCTTCATACTCACGATCCAGTCCGTTCTGCTCTTTATGGAGCTGTATCGGCAAGTTATGTTGTTGAACAGATAGGTGTGCCTTCATTAGTAGAACCAGAACAATGGAACCAAGGACCAAGTCCAATGGATCGATTGAGCTTATTAGAAAGTAAATGTAGGAAATAAACATTATTTATTTGAAAATGTCTCAACTGCCTGAGCAAAGCCGTACATGTTTTCACATTCTCTGTAACTGTACTTTGCAGCAACATAGCCACCTACAGCAGACGCTCCTGTTTCTTCTCTTAGCAACAAGTGTAACTTTATATGAATATCTACCTAATGCAGAGAAAAGTGACTTGTTCTTGTCAAGTCCAAATCGTCGAGTCACTGGCCCTGTGTGCATTGTATTCAGAATAAAAAGAGATATGTCAAGACTTCACTTACATGTAAGCAGCCCAGTGATGACTATTCCAATGAGTTCAGCCATATTTGACTGCATAAATTTACTTACTTGCTGTATAGACACCCGTACTATTTGCATGCTGCTGGCATAATCGAGGTATTATCCATTCCTACATATCTATCAGTCATAACTTGGCATAATCATATAAATCTTTAACTAACTGGATGTTCTCTGGCTATTCCTTGTTGTAGTCTTGATGGCATATTTATTCAAAAGAAAGGTTTATAAAGAAAAGTAAAAAAGAATAGCATGAATTCGATATCGGAATTTAAAAATGGAAAGTGTGACGTATTGAGTATTTTTAGGCGCACCTAAAATTACTCCCCTGGCTTAATCCGTTCAAAGACGGAAATCCTTTGTGAGGGCTGCCCAAAAAAAAATCCAAGCTCAGAGTTAGAGAGTTGCACCTAGAAAAAAAAAAAATCTTGCAAGACCCACCTATTTTGATTATTTTTTTGCTTGTAACAGTAAGCTCAAACTTACATCAAAGACAACAGATATAATTAACTGTTTATTTAAAGAAAAAGTAACATGGCTCTCCGTTTGATTTCCAAGAAAGCAGCTTCTGGTAATAATGTTGTCAATGTCATCCCCCTTGTTCTTTTATTAAACAATTATAATAGCCGCCATTGCTGCCCGTCCTTCTTTAATCAATGCCTCTCGCCAATCTTTGGGAGCTACTGCGTAAGTTACATACATGCACATTTGAAGAAAGCTTCTAATTTTAAATGTATATAGTGTTCGTCACTACACCACTCAAAAAGAAGGTGAAGATATTATTGCAACACATACATATACTAAACAATATATGTATATATAGTTGAACCCAAAGAAAAGGCCAACAGCATTATCAACAGCCTTCCTGGTAACTCCTTAGTTACCAAGACTGGCTTTGTTACTTTGAGCACTGGTCTTGCTACTTTCTTGATTTCCAAGGAAATCTATGTCTTTAATGAAGAAACCTTGGTCTTGATTGCCACCACTGGTCTCCTTGGTCTTCT
>JAMYHX010000265.1:0-57665 GCA_025529335.1 Rhizopus sp. PT2906 | reverse complement strand
CTACCGGTACTGGTCGCATGGCTCACTTGAAGGAGGTTCACCGTCGTTTCAAGAATGGTTTCCGTGAAGGTAAGTTTGTTTATATAGATTGAATTATGTTTTTATTTATTTATTGTATTTTTGTAGGTTCTCAAGCCAAGAAGCAAACCGCTGCCTCTGCTTAAGTTTGTTTATAAATAAAACAATAATTAGGCAAATCTTCTTATAGTTGCACACTCATTTTTTTATGTTTCTTTCTTTTTATATGTGTGAAGAGAGGATTAAATTGATCATTGAAAGTTTAGGTTATTAATAGACATTTTCAATATATACAAATCATTATTGTAGTGTGTGGTTGAATCGTTTGGGAGAAAATAAGGGTCCGAGGTTAGTCTACCCTACTTTATTTTTTGTTAAACAAAGTATCGAAAGGTTGACTATTAGGGACGACTTCACCTTTTTTTTTTTTAATTAAAGTGACAACTTGTCAACAGTGTTATTCAGTCACGCTCAATTTTTCTCTTCTTTCCCTTGCTGTTCTATGCTACTACTTAAAACAAATGTATACTCTCTCTCTTTCAAAGCGATCTCTATCTTTTTTCTAATCCTTTATTTATTTTTTTTTACTTTTTTTTTTTTCTTCTTGCTTTTAGAGGTTGTTTGGACAGCTTGTCTTGAGCCGACATTACTCGACTTCAAATAAACTTAAACTTTTATTCTTTGGAACTGACGATTTTGCATCCCTTCATTTAAAGGCACTTATTAAAGAAAAAAGTAATAAAAAGAATAGATTGTATACACCAAATACTGACACTTTATAGAAAATGATAATTCATGTATAGAATCACTCGAATTGGTTTGCCCTCCTGATCGATTCACTGGACGAAAATTAGAAACACTTACACCAAGTAATAGAAGAAATAGTCTTGGTAGCATTGGAACTAACATTTTAGAAAGGTGAGACCAAGGGAGTGGCTGAACTATACAACATTCCTGTCCATCACACACCACTTCAAGCAAAAACTCTGAACGATTGGCACCTTCCAAAGGATCAACAATACGATCTCGGTGTAGCTGTGTCATTTGGCTACTTTATTCCACCACACATCATTTCTCAATTTCGATTCGGTGCTATCAATGTCCATCCGTCACTTTTACCCAAATACCGAGGAGCAGCTCCTATTCAACACGCAATCATCAATGGCGATCATGAGACGGGTGTGACAGTTCAGGAATTAGACGACAAAGAGTTTGATGCAGGACGAATACTGGCACAAGAACGAGTGGTATAAAAAAAATTAATTGTAAAGTCCCCCTTCAAAACTCACGCATATGTGTGTAGAGCCTTTCAGATAAAGTACCATTTTATTCTACCTTGAGAAAAACTCTAGGCACTCTCGGAAGCAATCTGCTTGTGGACACCATTCAGCATATACATGAGAGAAAGGCTTCCGCCAGAAACCAGGATGTGTCACAGGCGACAAAGGCGCCTAAGATCAAAAAGGAATGGTCTGAAGTAGATTTTGAAAACATGACGGCTTGGAAGGTCGAACAGCTGTCTCGAGCGATAGGAGAGCAGTACCCACTGAGAACAACTTATACCAAGAAAAAGAAGAGAAAGCTACGAACATACACTGTGCAGTTGATGCATCTTTTTGTACCAGCACATCCCTGTCCGCTCTTGAAAGGTTTGGAGCCTGGAGAGTGGGTATGGCACGAACAAAGCAAGTCCATCCATATCCTCTTTAAGGATGGCTCTGTGATCGCATGTCCCACGGTCAAACTGGAAGGAAGAGACGCCATCGCGGCTAAAGACTTTGTAAATGGATTTGAGCATGAAGGTATCTTTGGCGTAACACGGCTGTATGACGAAGTTGCAAGAAAGAAGACATTAAAGTTGTTGGCTAATATGAAGGAGTATACAAAAATAGAATAAACCATAGACTTTCTTTTTATTCAGCCAAACGGGTACGTTCTTTTCCATTTTATGCTTTTTTTTTAAAAAAAAAAAAACGTGGTTGTTAAAGTAGACAAGTATAGAACAGGTAAAGAATATTTTGCTTTCTGTCAAAAGTCTTCTTTGATATCAATTCATATTAACGTTTGATTGAAGAACAAGCTTAGCTTTAAGGAAAAAAAAAAGACCTATTCTCCTTCTCGCTCTCCTTCTTTTGATATGAGTATATTAAAAAAACAAATATATATAATGTGAGATGTCAAAGGCTGGTTTTATTCATAACAATACAAAAAAGCATCAGCAGGTATATGTCATTTCTATTTGCGAGATTTACAGATACAGATGCCCTTGTTACCACATTCACCCAAAGAATAGCCTACTTTACCACAGTATTTTTTACAGACAGCGTTGGCACGAGGATCCTTGAGCTTGTGACAGGTCTTCTTTGAAGGAGCAGCAGAGGCCATCATGATCATAGCAGCGAAAAGGAGAGTAAGGTAAAGAGCAAGCTTCATATTTAAATTGAATCTCTGATGCAGAAAGAGAAAGAAAGAAGTAATAAAAAGTACAACCTAAAAACACGCTTTCTTTTATATTTGATCTTTAAAAGTTAATTCAGCTCGTTTTCATTGGTTTTTTCATGCTTTATTTAATCCTATTTTGTTCATTTATGTGGTGCTACAAGGAAAATATTAATACCTCTCCGCATTACTGGAATATATTTATACACACACACACGGGTGGGCCGTTCTCTCTTGATGTATCCTTACTAATCTTCTATTGCCTGATATTGTATTCCGATTGCATTCTCCAGCTGATACAGACATAAGAGAAGTGAAGAGAGATAGCGAATCAGTAAGCTTCTAGAACACAAGTGTCAACCCTATACTCATTTCCAAAATTAGCAAAGTATGAAATATATAAATAGTTAACGTTTTGTTAGATTGATCCAACAAAGTGACAGACGATTCAGAAACCATTAGGGTCAGAGGCTGTCATGATCAAAATTGAACAGTTTTTATCATCCTACAACCTTGGTTACGGCGAGATAAAAGTACAAGAAGGATGACAAGTAAGCTCGACCAACCGATACAGAGATCTTTTGTGTCTAGCTGATAAACAAATAATAAAAACTGATCATGGGAGGAGGGAGACTTATCAGAACGGGGTAATTTTTCAGCAGACATTTTTACCCGTCGAATTCAACCTGCCTCCTCATTCAGCACTTCTTATTTGCTGTAATTCATAACCCCTTTGCTTTCAAGCGACTGTTTCCATATTTCATATTCAGTCATCAAACTCAGTCTTTGATCACCCATACTTTCTAGAAATAGTGCATTGTGATCGCGCTTGTTGATGAAAAAGAGCGAAATGCTCAGCAAATCTGCGTGCTGTTCGAGTATCACGACTTTCGAATACCACCTTACGTCTGTCGCGTGATAAAAGTGTTGTCTTGATTAGCGTGCGTTATATATGACCATGGTCATCTTTATAAAAACAAACAAGCAATATAATGATCATTTCATAATGTTTGTTTATTAGATTACACACAACAGAAGTCAGAAAAAGGTTCTCCTCCAGATGGTATCACAGCATATGATTGAGCTTCAATGTGTGGCAGTCTATTTCTAAATTTAAACTGAGTCCTTTCTCTTCAATCAAAGTATGAAAGGATATAAAGAATAAGTAGGTTATCCACCTGATCTACAACAATGTGTATACACTCTTATGACAATAAGCCCACTGTTTATTCAATTTGCTGATTAATGCATTCAACATGACCTACAAACATACATGTATTCCCCCCTTTTCTCTCTCATTTTCTCTCTCTCTCTCTCTCTTATCGGATCAGGCATCATGTGTATGTTCCGATGTTCTTTGAGCCACAGTCAACGCCACTTTCAGGTAGTGTAACTTTTTGCCAAGAAAATACAAAAATAGACCAGGACGGCCAATCAGATCAATTGAGTAAAAGGATTTATAAAAGACGTGGAATTTTTAATTCCCTTTTTTCTCTACTTTCTATTTTTCACACACAAAAAATATGGACCAACAACAAAAGGGCTATTATCCTCCTCCTCCACAAAACCAACAATACTACGCCCCTCCTCCTCCTAATCAAAGTGGTCAATACTATCAACAACCTTATTATCAACCTCAACCTCAACCTCAAGCTGTGTATGTTCAACAACAACCACAGCATAAAGATGATAGCTCAATGTGTTTAGGATGGTAAATTGTTTTATTTTCTTTGTATGTGCGTGTATTTATCTGCTTTAATCACTTAGTCTGGCTGCAATGTGTTTCTGTTGTGCCTTGGATGCTATCTGTTAAAACAATGCTTCTTCCTTTTGTTGTACATACACATTTCTTCATTCTTCCTTTTTTTTGCGAATAATACATCCTATTTTAGCTTCACATTGTTGTTTTTTAATCTTTGGAGCATCTTTAATGTTTTTTAATTAAATATCAGTAAAGGGATCGAAGCAAAAGGGGAGGGACGCCATCTATTGTAGGGATTAAAAAAAAAAAGGTAGAGCAAGTGTTTATTAACAAAGCATTTAACAATCGAACCACAATGTTTAGATTGTGATTCTAAGCAAACTGCAAAATTGAGTGTATTTGTTTAATTTATGTGGCCATTGACAGGAGCTTAATACGGAGTAGAAGATCTCGATTGATGTTAAATATTATGTTTAGTATGCTCGTTCCTGTACAGTACGTTATATCTGTGTGTCAAAGTCCGTAGCTTTTATTGTAAAATTGTTACGAGTTTGTGCTACTTACTATTTAAATGATTCTATTAAAAAGGACTACAAGGAGCTTGATCGTATTTTAATGTCAAAGATATTGTCATCTTCAAACTGTTGGTTTTGATAGTCTTAAGGTTCAGACATAAGTACCATAAAAATAAACATGGTAAGCAGACAATCAATTGTAGTTCAAAAACTGAAAGTTCTTTATCTTGGCAGTTTCTAAGCAGGCGATAAGCTTTGCAATGTCATTCTCCTTAATATCTTGATGCGTGATTGGGAATGAGATCCAGTGACCGTCTTCCAAAACATAGAATCCTTCAACATAGAACATACAGTTGCCAGTTAGAGCTCATAATCTGGATCAAAGAAATGACTGTTGTTGGTTGGGAAGACCAGAGAGAAGAATATTATTCAAATGAAACTTGGAGATAAGAAATTTCTTTAGCTTATCATTGTATAATTTGCTTGGTATTGTAATATGTCTCAAATATATAAAAAAAGTAATAAAGGAAGTCGATGAGCCTCTATAAAACCTCTCTATTAAGACAAAAACAAAAGAGAAAGAGCTCATTATTGCAATATCGTTCAAGGTAATATGTGCCTAGAGTATGATTATTGGTTAAAGATTGGTTAGAAGTGAGCTTGAGATTGGTTAAAGGCTGAAAAAGTAGCCTTAGAGCGTCGGCGTTTGTCAAAAGATGAACATTAAAAAAAAACTCCTACATGGCTGTTTTTTCTTTCTTTCTTTCTTTGTTATTTAAATCATGAAACGAGGTCGCGAACACGAAGAACAACATGCATATAAAAGACATAAATATACTTCTCATACAGTAGCTCAGCACTATAACCAACGACCGGAAGTAGGCGTTGTCAAAAGACAAGAATCGACCATCATTCGACTTCGAAGTTTTAATAATTGGGTCAAGAGTGTCTTGATTCAAACTTATGTCAATAGACCACGACAATGTGTTCTCGATATGGGCTGTGGTAAAGGTGGTGATTTGCTCAAGTGGGCTAAAGCAAGAATTCAGCATCTTGTGGCTTCAGACATTGCAGAAATATCATTGCAACAAATGCAGGAACGATACAAATCATTACGCGATCGTCGATTCACAGCCGAGTTTTATCCTATGGACTGCTATAGTGTATGTGTTAGTTTATAGAGTTGAATGTATCTTATATTTTTTCTTGTAGGAACTTCTCGAACCGAAGCTTCAACCACATATCCAATTCGACACAGTGTCCATGCAGTTTTGTTTGCACTATTCTTTTGAGACCGAACAAAAGGCACGTACAATGCTCAAGAATGTCACTAGTCGGTTGCGTCCTGGCGGTCATTTCATTGGTACTATACCTGACGCCAACTGGATTGTGAAAAGACTGAGGCAGGAGCCCAAGGGATCTTTTGGATTTGGTAATTCGATCTATAACATTCAGTTTGAAAATATCAAGGATGACGACAAGAAGCAAAAGGTCGGTTTTACCAAGTTTGGCTGCAAGTACATGTTTCATCTAGTAGATGCTGTTGACTGTCCTGAATACCTCGTTCATTGGAGCACGTTTGAAAAGTAAAGGGAAAAATATATATAAAGAAGAAGTAGGGATGGTAATGATATGTGTAGGCTAGCAAACGAATATGGACTTGAACTCAAGTATAAAGAAAACTTTCACGACTTTTATGTCAATGCACTAAAGGAACCCGACTATGCTCGACTTCTTGAGCGTATTGGTGTTGTCGGAGGCGACAAGGCAGAGATGAGCATGGAAGAATGGGAAACAGCTGGCATTTATTTAGCATTTGCATTTGAAAAGAAGAGAAAATAAAACATTGTTATTTAGCAAGAGCTAAACCGACACGATCTTGTCCAAGATCGTAAACACTGTAAAATTTACGTAAAAAGACATCACCGACAATCCAAAGAGGACCAGCAGGTTCAGGAATATCCATACCCATGAAGCCGGAGATACATTGTCCTTGAACTTCCAAGACGTAGTCCTTGCCTTGTAAGCAAAAGTCCTTGCCATTGAAAACAAAGCAGAATTCAGGCAAGTTGGCTACATTGGCGCAGTCGAGGACGTACTGGCCAGCCCAGTTCTTTTCAGCTCCGAGTTCCTTATTGATCAGAGCAGCAACAGTGGTTGGAGCGATGAGTAATGATGAGCCGGTATCGATGGCAGCACCTACAGGGTCCAAGTCGACGTATTCACCACCAAATTTGATGTTTTCTAATGTGATCTCCCAGTAGCCCTTACGACGGATATCAGACCAGTGAATGTCACCTTCGTAATGGTCCTTGTTGACACCACCAAAGATGAGTTCACCACCATTGTTTTCATCTTCGTTAGCATCGTTCAACCAGAAGGAGAAGATGGGTTCATCTACCAGGTCTCGGTCGACCATGTGATAGAAGGGAGGTACGGTATGCTTGACAGAGATGGTATCATAACCCAAGCCAAGGATACCATCAAACTTGGCAAAGGCAAAGGTAAATCCAGGTTCTTTAACGGATTCAGCAAATCCTTGATCTTCAACTTGAATACCACCTACGGACAAAGTGTCCTATGATGCATATACGTAAGCGAATTATCATCGTCATCACCTGCGTTACACACTTACTTGACTGATAAAGCCTTCCAATGATCCAGTACCGTACTGGATGGCAAACTCTGTACCATTTTTAGCATATGAACTTGATTGATTAGAATCATATCGTTTGTGTAAGAAGCAAGCAATAGAAGTACAGTGTGTAGAAGGAACCCAAAGGTTAGATGAGCCTGTGTCAAACACAACGGTAAATGTTTGAGGAGGAGTACCAATTGCAATTTCACCATAATACTTTTTTTTTTTGTTAGTAGTTCTAATAATGCATATCTTGTCTCTCTATTATTTACCTGAGCGTTCAAATAATTTGATAATGGAACACCATGGTCAGCACCTCCATCAGGATTGAGTTGAAATGTTTGCATAGGTTGGTTCATGCGTTGAGAGTTGAAGTATTTTTGAGTCAAATATTCTCCAGTATGAGAATATCTCTGTAACTTTTCAGTTGCTGTTTCATGAACTTTTTTGATAGGGATCCTACAGAGTATAAGAATAGTGTCTCGATTTCGCGTATTTATATTTATTTACTTTGTAATAGCTGCATCAGTAAAAACTGAAAAAGCAGCGGAAACAACTAAGGATAATGCAAAAAATTTCATTTCTTGGCAAAAAAGAGAGAGAAAAAAAATACCAAGGCTCTTTTTATAGAGCGGGATGTTGATGTCATACACACAATTTTTTATTTTTATTTTTGTATATATTTTTTAGTCATGAATCACTCTACTATCACGATAACTACGGCCGCCTCTTGATATTCTATTGTTTCTTCCTCTATTATCAAACGAAGTATTAGGACGATTGATCACTAATTTATTATCGCGGAAAATGGAGCCATTTTTGGTTAAAGCTTGTTCAAGTGCAGCTTGATTGACGAATTCAACATAACAATGCGCTTTAGGTAACTGAGTCGTAGGATCAATGGGGAATTTAACAAAGGTAACCTATAAAAAAAAATAATCAGTGAGTGTGAGTGTGAGAAATTGTGTATGGTACATATTCCATTATTTACATTTTCACGGCCAAAATACTCTCGAATATCTTCTTCGTTCACTGTGGTATTAGAAAGACCGCCTACATAGGCAGTAAATGGGTTTCTCTGTGCACTTTGTCTCTTTTTGATGGTATCTGTATTATAATGACTTTCTTGTTGTTGTTGTTGTGGCTGCTGTTGCTGCTGTTGCTGCTGCTGCTGTTGTTGTTGTTGTTGTTGTTGTAGTTGTTGATTTCTTCTAAAAGAGAAATTCAGGCCATAGGATTTCATTTCAGAAGCAACAATGCCTTGGTTAATAGATAGTACCAATGAACCAAAAGCTGCATCAGGTAAGTTAAAGTTCCACATATTCTTGAAAGCAAGTTCATCTCTTTCCTTGTTATCTACGTCTTCTGTTTCTACAGAAGAAGGAGGAATACGGTTGACTACCTTCAGAGCATTACGAAGCAGTTGATATTGATGCTCACTATATATATAATAAGTATACATATTTCCTCCCTTTTTTATCAAGTTCATTGTTACTACTCACTCGACTGATTCTTCTACTTGCTCCTTGACTGTTTCCCACACCTGCATGAATTGCTGCTGTGATTGAATTAATCTGTCTCTGAAATGATCAATGTCAGGTTGGCAAGCAAATTCATTATAGGCGATATTGTAACGGAAATGAAGTCCTGCAGAAATAGTAAAATCAACCTAATAGAGAGAGAGAGAGAGAAAGTTATTAGGCTATTCCTCTTGTCTTGATATTTTGCGTTACTTGAAGAGTCAAGGCAAGTTGCGCCAACAGGCCTTCTCGGCCAGGACTTGCATGCGTCACCAAGACTCTAGTCTCTGTAGGGTCATAGACAGTATTAGCCAATTCCACTAGTTCACCAATCTGCAAGGTAGTTGTCCACATTACACCCATGCCACCTGCGATTGTTTCTGCTCCTTCACCATTATCAAACAATTTATGTTGTACGACAGCACCGCCCAAGCCGAATAAACGCAGACTGACACCTCCGACATCCAGGAGATGTGTGGTAGCCTCATCAAGGATATGGAGGTTTTCGATTTGATATTCATTAGATCTAAACTTTTCAAGAATAGCCACATCTTCACAGGCACCCCAGACGGTATAGACAGGAACATCCAGTCGTTTTTCACCTGACAAGAAACTTGGAAATTCTGATAGCAACGTCTCAGGTGATTGTTCCAAAGTACGATACATCATATCGGGCGAGCAGCTCAATATATGAGAACGCGTTTGAGATGGGATCAATGTACTGTATTGAATCCAGTGCTTTAAGGGTCTAATGTATACACTATTTAATATACTACAAGGATATATATATATATATATATTTATATATAATGTACCTTTCGCCAATACGGTCTAGACTGGATCTATCTATTTCAAATATACCTTTTAGTCATGCTTTATTATTCTTTTTATTAGCTTTACCATAGAATCCAAAGTCTCCTGTATGAATAATATAATCTGCTCCATGTTCTTTGGCAAGCTTATTCAATTCCGAGATGTTGCCTAGGCATTAGGAAAAACACATAAACATCTTGTCATCCGTTTCCTTTTTTATTTTTATTACCTCGGACATCAGCAGTACACAAGATACGAGCACCCTCCACAGTATGTAAACTGGAATTCATTTTTAAAAAAAAGAGAGAAAGGGAAGAAGAAGGAAAAAAAAAGCTTATTTAAATTTATTACAAGAAAAATAAGGGCGAGTCCGCCCATGATTAATGGATGACATGAGTGATACCATAATAGACATTGATAAGCATACCAGCAAGAATACCTAGTTGAGTAAATAAGAAAAAGTAATAACGATATGACATGTATAAAATACCCATTTGATGTCTCCTTGTGAACACTGTTTCTTTAAACCAAAATAAATTTAAAACTCCCAAGAAGAATCCCAAGAGTAATCCACAAAACATTTCCTTGACGGTACCTACGATAAGGTTAATATCACCACTAACATCAGATCAACACTTGCCTTCTTCAGGTATTCTATTGCCAGTTGTCTGTAACCATTCTTCTTCTCGTTCAAGGTGTTGTAAGGTAAGTGATTCTATATATGTATATTAAATGAATATATGCATAAATAAATAATAATATTCACACATTATATTTCTCACCTTCGTCTACATAATCAAGTGTAGAATGTGATGGATGAAATCTATTTCGAATGTTGTGGATCTCTTCTTCATTGTATCCAAATTCCCGTAGTTTATCAAATCCTCTATTTTTATGTGTCATACTCGGTGTATTGGCCATGATCTCATGATGACATGGCTCAGATAGCATACAATGTATGTATATAGGTTGACTAGTTGATATATTATAATCAGATAACATCCACTGGTCTTCTTTTAGTAGCTGTCCTCGGTAAATCAATCGAACTAGTTTATTTTCTTGATTTAATTGAGATAATAACTACATACACATATATATCATATATATATCATCTTTTGCATCTCATTCCTATTTTTTATTTTTACTTGTCGTTTAATATGTGCTATTGTATGCTGTGAGGATATAGAAAGTGTCACATCTTTGCCTTGCATGAATCGAATATGTATAGTCTGCATTATTTATTTACAATAAGAAAAAAAAAAAAAAAAGAAAAAGAAATCTTATTTGATGCCTCTCTTTTTTATATGAGCGAAGGTACACCAAATTTATAACTTTTCTCCTCCCGAAGCCCTTTTTTTTTTTCTTTTATTCGTAACATTATGCCAAGCACTTTGGTGACTCTAATTGGTAAAAGGAAATAACTATTATATAAATATATATACTTATATAGTCAGTAGAAGGGGCATGTAGTCCTGCCCGTTTCGAACCAGAACTAAGTATAAATTTGGAAATATGCGAAATGATTAACAAGAAACAAGGCACTGCGTATTGTATTATGCCATGAGGACACACTCTCTCTATCACCAGGAACATACTCACATATATAAATATAGTCCACGTGAAGCTGCGTCTACTATTGTTAAACTTGTCAACAGTAAAAATATCAACCAGGCCATGCTCGCGTTAACGGTAATAAATATACATACGTATATGTGTGTGTCGTCTTATATAAATTACATATATATAGTTATTGGACAATTGCGTCAAGAATTGTGGTTACCCTTTCCATCTTCAAATTGCCACCAAAGAATTCTTGAATGAACTCGTCAAGAAATTCCCTGAACGACCAGCTGTAAATGTGTTATTATCTTGTTTATTTATTTCTCTCACGCGCGTATCTGTTTCTTAGCCTTTTCCTAATCCAGTGACACAACGTATTCTTTACTTGATCAAAGAGTGGAAAGTGGCTCTGGCTGATATGTCAAAGCATAAAGATGATCTTGTTCATATCAAAGACATGTATCGATTGTTAAGATTTAAAGGTTGATTATCATATTGCTATGACACGAGAGAATTATTCATGCATTTTGTCATCTAGGCTACAGATTTCCCGAACTGAAAGATGCCTCTATCGCCGCTTTAGCTCCATCTGAGGTAAGCATTGAAAAAGAACAGAGAAGAGCGTTTTTTAATGTTGTTTTTATAGTCATTGAAATCAGCTCATGAGTTGGAAGAAGAGGATCGTTTAGCACAGTCAGCTGTAAGACATTTATATTTATATGAAAGCAAGGACACTTATTATAGTTGTAGAAATTGCAAGAATTGATCCGCCGTGGTAGACCACAGGATTTGGTGGAAGCAAACCGATTGATGAAGATTATGTCAGGCTATGTAAGGACCTTTATAAACAAAAACAAAAGTGCTGACTAGTCATTATAGGATACACGACAGGTACCTGATTACAGCCAAAAGTTTGAAGATGAGCTGCATAAAGTTCAGGAAAAGGCCATTTTGCTCTACGAGATGCTAGAAACAGTTAAGCCGGGTGATAGTATTGAGCGCAATGACACCATCGTGGTAAAGTACAAGAGTACAAAAAAGAGAATCAGTGTATTGACCATCAACAACAATAGGATTTAAAAAGTGCTTGTGCAAGTGCTCAGCCCAAGATACAAAAGCTGATCACTGAAGAAGAGGATAATGATAAGATAGGTATGTTATTTGCTTAAACATAGTAACAAGAGAAAAGAGCTCATATTATGTAAAAAGAAAATCTGCTTACATTAAACGACATGATCAACAACGTGATGGCAAAATATGCTGATATCAGAAAAGGATTATTTGACACACATTATGAAATTAGCGGAAAGCCTCCATCGGCAAATACTCATTCAGGAGAAGAACCTAAGCAGGCCATCAGTTTGATCGATCTGGATGATGATAACACTGGTAATGGCCAGTCGACAGGCGCTGGTCAAAGTACAAACGTTTTGAACGAGCTTTCTGATATTTTTGGATCCAATGTTGCCATTTCTCCACCAATTAACAATAATCATAACAATACAACGGTTGATATTTTTGGATCAACGACGATGGTGGCAAACTCGACGATAAACAATAATGATTTGTTTGATATATTAGGTGGAAGTCAGTCTACGTCAAATAACAGTATTGCCTCACCTTCTCTTCATAACGTCAATGTTTCACCACAACAAGCTGCCTCACCTGTGTTGAACCAAGGCAAGATTGAAACAGGCAAGAAAGAAAATATATACATAATATAGAAAAATCTAATATGTCGCATATAGCTACTTTGGTCAATAAGAATGGATTACATATCGAATTAGACATCAAGCAAGTAGATACAAAATATTATATCAAAGCTTACTTTTCCAATCTTTCGACTGCTCCTATGGATAGACTCATGCTGAGATTAGCAGCACCCAAGGTAAATATTATAAAGTGTATGATGTGTATATAAGCTGATCAATAATATGCACGTAGAGTATGCAAATAAAGATGGAGCCTCAATCCTCTCAAACACTTGCACCCAAATCAACAAGATCCGTTACACAGAATATTGTCATAAACAACACCAACAAGGAGAATTTACGTTTGAGATATAAAGTCTCATATGAACAGTTTGGTGTCGACATGGAATTAGCAGGAGATTTTCATGCTTAAATAAATAATAACTTGATGTATTTTATTACAGATTTAAAAGAAAAATATAGCAAAAACTCTTTTCCTTTTCTCTTTCTCTCTCATTTTCTTTTGTTTGATCCCAATGTCATTAAAAAGAGGAATTCATGCAAGGGCATTACGAATTATAATGGTTAAAGGGTTTAGTATGATTAGCAGGAGTAGCTCTACGGAAAGATGAGGTGCCTGTTTGTGGTTGTTGTTGTTGCTGTTGTTGTTGTTGTTGTTGTTGCTGTTGCTGTTGCTGTTGCTGTTGATTATTATCTTTTTTTACTGAATAGAAATAGTCTTCTAATACAACGGGCTCGTTTGTCTCTGGATCTATCTTTACATCCTGCTGGGGCATATCGCGACTGCTGTTCATTTTTTGCTCCTATATGATTTCTTGTTTATATTCTGATGCATTGCATGTATGATAGTAAACTTACAGCTCTGATAGTTGTCCAGTCAAAAACATAATCATAAACATAACCTTCTCTAACGAATAGATCTCTAAATAGTTTACGAAGGTAAGCATAATCAGGCTTGTCATCAAATCTTAATGAACGAGTGTAGTTGAGATAGATGGCAAATTCGCTTGGGAAACTGCGACACAAAAGCTCTGTAGGTGTGGTCATCTTCTTTTCCATAATACGATCATACTTTTGTTTCTTGGTGGTTGCTTTTAAACCTTGCCAAGGTAATGAACCTCTGCAAAAGTACATGAGTACATATCCCAATGACTCCAAGTCATCACGTCTTGATTGTTCTATACAACACATCAACAACATATTTTCCTCCTTTTTATTATCTCATACTTACCAACACCTAAATGAGTGTTAATGCTTGCATAACGAGCCGTACCGGTTAGATTTTTATTTTCTCTATATGGGATATGCAGGTGGGTCCTTGGGTCACGGTATTTCTTTGCCAGTCCAAAATCGATCATGTTCACTTGGTTTCCTCGCTTGCCAACACCCATCAAGAAATTATCAGGCTTGATGTCACGATGGATAAAGTTCTTTGAGTGGACATATTCAATACGTGATAACTTGTTTACAAAAATAGAGAAAGAGAAATAGAGAGAGATGATTTAGAAAAAAGGGTAAAGAAATCGGTTAAAAAGGAGGGAATAGTTATTTACCATTTGATCAGCTAATAACAAGACAGTCTTCAAAGAGAATTTTCGATTACAAAAGTTAAAAAGGTCTTCAAGTGAAGCTATATGATTTTTCTTTAATTAATATCCCTTAAAATATATTAAAGACTTACGTCCCAAGAGGTCAATGACCATAGCATAATAGTCGCATTCAGAGCCAAACCATCGAACAAAAGGTATTCCAACTCCTCCTGCTAAAGCTTTATAAACCTTGGCTTCATACTCCAGCTGTGGATGTTTGGCTTTAACAGATTCTAACTTGATGGCAACTTCTTCTCCAGTAATTATATTTGTGCCTAAAAGACAATGAGTAAAAACAATAACAATAGTTTGTTATTCATAATTACCAAGATAGATGTCACCAAATGAACCTGCACCAATTTTTCTTCCAATTCTATATTTATTACCAACCCTTAAATCCATCACTGAGCGCATAAAATTATACAAGAAAATAAAAGGAAAAAGAGAAAGAAAGAGAGAGAGAAAGAAAAAAGTGCACGTATACGGCAATTGTTTGTACTGAGTTTTAAAACATGACCCACGCCTTTGCCCATCCTTTCTTTTCCCCCAGTTCTCCTTGGTCTCTCTCTCTCTCTCTCTCTCTCTTTGATCATTTGCTACAAATAGGCAATTCATATAGTAAAATGATTCAGTCATTTTATTGAAAAGTGAATAACTGAATGGTATAACAAGGAGGGACGCTGTAGTCGTTTTAACTGTGAGATCACATTTGTGGCGTTAAAAAAGCAAAGAGCATTTCCATTTAAGGCAACCCTTGAACCTATGTTCTCTCTCTCTCTCTGAATAAGAACAGATCATGGCACAGTTTTTAGTGGACAAGGATTATTACTTAGACTTGCATATACTCATCTTTGTTCTATACTCTTAGCCAGCAATAATGGCTTTCATTAATGAAAAAGGGGGGACGAATGCTTGTATCATCCTTCTTTCAAACACATATATACACAAGTGCCCTGATTTTCATCATAAAGTGACACAACCATCTCCCTGATTTAATTGGTAATAATAATGCTTGATACGCACTGCTTGGGCTCGGAGATGCCTGCCAAAAGGCAAAAAAAAAAAAAAAAAAAGAGAGAGCAGCATTTGCCCTCAATGTCCGTGTCTATAAATTCTGCTTAAGCTCCTTCTCCTTTACTCTCTTTCTTTCTATTTAATAACAATGCATTTATCTTCTCTTACTCTCTTTGTCTCGGCGTCTGCATTATATCTTTTTGGTCAACCTGCCTTTTGTAAACCAGTTCCGCAATACTACCCTCCGCAAGGCTATTCTCCACAGAGTTATTCTCCAGCACCTCCTCAGTATCCGCCTGGCCAAGTTCCTCCTCCTCCTTCACAACCCTTAGGCAATCCTTTAGACAGTGTAACTAGTGGACTAAGTAATGTAGTTCAACTTGACCTTTCAAAGCCGGCAACTCTTCCTGGTCTTCCGGCAGTAGCACCTTTACCAGGCATACCGTCTGGTCCAACATTACCGGATTTATCAGGAGCACTCGGTGGAGCACAACAACAAGACTAACAGAGCTGACTCAATAGAACATATATCTATTATATTATTAATAAATAAACCATTTCTATTTGTTCCCTTTTTTTTCAGTTGTAGAAATCTCTATTGATACTCTATCAAATGAATGTACTTTGAAAAGATAATATCAAAAGACAGTATTGATAAAGACATAATGTGCACAGGAGCACACTCTTGATTAACTATTTTTTCTGTAATTGTAAAATATAGTGAATGAAGGTTCTCCTATTCTTGAAAATTAAAAAAGAGTACCAGCAAAAACCCTCTTCATTTAATTTAGTATCTATCGCATATTCTCCTTATTTCTTGACCAAGCATTGTATATATATATATATACGTACTTGTGTAAAAATCCAAGTATTACATTCGTATAAAGTGTCTTTGTCCTTTTTTTTTTTTTTTTTTTTTTTTTACTTCTTCTTTATTAAACACAAGTCCATACTACATTATCATGCATTTAAAGTTCTTATTGTCCATAGCAGTAGTTATCACCAGCTTAAATCAAAATGTCAATGGTAAGCCTGTGTTGAATCGCATTAAAGTACAAAAGCGCAACATTTGCTCTCAAGCTCAAATAGCCGCTGGCACTTGTATCTTGTCCAGTAATCCTGCTGGCACTTATGCTGCAAGTTTACCCTTAGGACAGCCTGGTACAAACGGTCAGTACGCCTCTGCCCCGGTCTCTTATGCTTCTCCTCCGGTTTATACACCACCTGATGTGGGTGGTATGGCTAGTAACTTTGTATCTTCTGCTAATGGTGTCAGTCAATCCACTGGCTCTCTTTTACCCGCTCTGCCAAAGTTACCTGATTTTCCCGCGTTACCTACACTCCCTAATCAAGGGCCAACTTCTCCCGTGACAAACACTCTACTACCACCGCCTAAAAAGGGTGATGAAGACGACGACGACGACGATGACGACGATGATGATGAAGACGATGACGATGAAGAGTAAATCAAGCTGAATTTATTAATAAAGTATAAAAGGCCGCTTCGTTATAAAGTTCATATTCGTCACTGTTTATACACTTTACAAGTAAAGAGATGCACTTTGAAGTCTCCTACTTCTTGGATATGCGAGAGCTGTCATTGAAAATAAGCTTATGTATGATTTGTATTTCTACATCTCACACACGCATATTCAGACATTGCATAATATGCTATTTTGTTTAAGCAATTCAAGATTATTCATTCCTTGCAATGATAAAAGCATCTTTTTAAATGAAAAAATATGAACTCTTTTTTTGTTTCTTTCTTTTGAAAATCGATATTCAAAGATAAAAATGGGACCAACCTTGTTCCCTTCATTAAGTAAAATAGGAGTGATATGCATATCTCAAAAGATTAGCCAAAATATAATACTGATTGACAAAAGAAACTATAAACATATTCTTCTCTTTCTATATATCAAATAGGAGTCTGGCAACAGAAAAAAAAAAAAAAAAAAAACACTCTGTATACAAACTAATGATATTCAATTGAATTTTGTTGAATTAGCAACCTCATTTTAATATAAATTATCTATGGGATTGATGTAGTCGATATAATGTAATTTCAGAAAGGAGAGCTCATATTCATTCCTAAGGTTAGCGGCAGGCAGGTCATCCTTGAACTAACGAAACGAACATTTGCTGCCATCCTTTTCTTTCTCCTGATAAGTTTAAAAAAGCCGTATTTTACATTATTTCCGCTTATCAAACTAGAGAGTGCAAAACACAGGGGATGTTCTAATGCAAAGGATTATTTACATATAAATGCCTATGGCTCTTTCTTTCTTTTTCTTGTTTTTTTATCGAAATTAAACTATGCGTGTCACATATCGTCTATTGCTGCTACTGCCTTGTCTACTACAGGTTTCTTCTGTGCCTCTAGTTCGTCGTGGTGACGAAAATCCTTCGCCATGCACTCCAGCACCAAAGCCATGCGAGCCCAACTGTCCTCCAGAGCCACATCCAGCCATCCAGGCAGCACCAGGCTGCTTGGTTCAACCTCCAGCTCTTGCTCTTCCCGCTCCACCCTTTCCAGGTTTACCAAAGGCTTTCCCGGCTGTCCCAGGACCACCTGTTCCCCCACCTCTTCCAAACCCAGGTGACCTCCTTCCAGAAGGTGCAACATCTCCAGGCACTTACACTGCTGGCCTTCCTGTCGTTGGTGGCCCACAAGCACCACCTTTACCTCTTGTTCCAGCTGCGCCTACCTTGCCTACCTTGCCTGCCCTACCTGATCTAAGCCAACTGGGTACTGTACCTACTGGTGGAACGGATGCCCTTCAAAGCTTAGGTGAACTTCAGCTTCCAGCATTGGGTGGCGACTAGAAGAAAAGAAAAAAAAAAAAGCGTACATATATAAACCTAATTCATCAACACTCAGTTGGACACATAGACAATATCATGCCTATTTATACTGTAGTATTATTTATTAATAAAATATAGTCAACAGATATATTTATTAAATTGGACAAGGTTGCCCCATCTAAATAGATATAATCTAGGGCCGTTCATCCCTAAAAAATGTCACATAAAAAAAAAAAGGACTCATATAAATAAAGTAGAAATAAATAATAAATATCGCTTCATTGCGATAAAACCTGACTAAACGATGTCCTGATGTTCTTCTTTTGCTGGAAGAGCACTTTGGCAGTCATATTTACAAATAGGACACAGACTCGACTTTTTCGTCAGCCAAACATCTATTTCAAGTTTTAGTAAAATCCCCTCTTTTAACAAGATACACTTACCTATACATGCTGTACAGTAACCATGACGACAGGGCAAGACACGAACAAAGAAGTCGTCTTTAAAGTCATCTAGACAGATAGCGCATGCTGTATTCGTCATACTTGTTTGTCCATAAGTCGTGATAGGACATAGGATATGCAAGTCTAAGAATGGCATCAGGTGCTGAGTCGTCTGCTGATCATTCAAAAGTAAGTTGTGACCGGGATTGCTATCTCTTGCCATGGTTCGTCTTGCTGCTCTACACCAATGAAAGATAACGAGAACTAAAACATGATTGATGAGCTACAATGTCTTTTATTTGGTAGCAATTTGTTACCTAATACAACAACTGCTGCACCAGCAATGAAATAGACAAAGTAGGTAGGTTTACCATCGATATCATCGTCATGAATATCATCACTCTGATCAGAGACAAAGCTATCTGCTGGTGCGTTAGGTGTATTGAAATGGTCTTCATACAAAAAGAAGGTGAGTTGAGTATAAGTTTGCATAGTACCGTTTCTCTGAAAATTCTTTTGCAAGTATGTTCTATTCAAAAAATCCATGTAGGCGTAGGGCACAAAATAAACAGCAATGAAGGTCGTGCCGGGATCGATGGCACTTTCAGGCTTCATCAGTGATATGTTTCGGTTAGGCGGTAAATGATCAGACGTCCATTGTGGATAGGAGGAATTGTCGGTCCTTTCTTGAATGAGCATAGTATCATTATAAGCAATATCATCATAGATCATTGCGGCTGTAATCTTGAGCCTGTATGCGTCGGACAATCTTTGTACCGTGGTAATTTTTTCAGACCACTGTCGACAGCGTCCTCCTCGCTTGACAAGGGCAATTGAAGGCTGAGACATCATGGCTGGACTCATGGCCAGGTAATTGTTCCACGACTCAATATCATCAATCGACGTGTTTGTGCAAGCGTCGCCCATATCGATGACCAGTCGCTATATAAAGAACTGTTATTACCAGTGTGTGCAACATGATCACCGTCCTAACCTCATTATAACCAAAACGGTCCTTGTTTTGAAAAATAGTTTGGAATTCTTGGCTGTATGTCTTTAAGGAACTGTCCTTTAGATACACTCTGCTGCTGTTGGATAATGCTGTGTCATATTTAACTTGTATTTGCCTATGTGAGAAAATGTGTTATCTCTTTATTATCTACACACATTGTTATCTTTACCAAATAAATGGGTTACTTGGATTTGCTTGTGCATTCACTATAGCAAAATAAAATAAATATAATAACAGTAACATGAAAACATAAGAGAGAAAGAGTGTGGAAGAGACTTGACGCAAGAAGAAAAAGAAAAAGAAAAAAAAAATGCTATTGACGGATTCGCAGTAGAATAAAAAGAAAGGCCCCAAATTTCTAAAATTAGGAAACAACAAAGATTCATGACCCTATGATACAATTCTTTCTTTTTTTAGAGTTTACCGATAAAAGCTGTGATTGGCCAAATGAGACTTTTTTTTTTGCCGAGTAATGGCACTTTTCTCTATTTTACAAGTCCAAAGCAATTGTCCCCTTTTTCTTAAAATATCAAGGATGAGCAAGACAAAAAAAGGGAATCATGCTTATGGAAGAGAAACCTTTATGAGTGATGACAGCTCAACTAGAATATACTGAATGTTTTTCCCGAATGTTTATCCTGTGATCAGGATCCACAAACAGAAATCGGCTCTGTCGATCCATGCTTTAGCCCTTTTTTTTTTTTTTTTTTTTGTTTCTTGCACGTACACAGAGTCTTTTCTGAAGTATCACCAATTGCTTTTTATATATGGGTGAGTTTAAAGTATCTTTTTCAAAGAATATGTAAGGCCGTCTTTTTACACAACTCCCTAGTCGCTTTTTGATCATTTTGGTAAGTTTCTGATTTAGTATGGTATCAGCAGGTTTTGCTCAGGCTCAATTGGTATTCAAGGAATTTGACACTAAACAATAGAGGAAACTATAAATAAGCTTGGGTATCAGCATTTGCCATAAAAAGAAAACATGCTGGTTGATTTAAACAGAAGCTGGGCGTAAATTTATTGTTATGAAGGCATAAAGTATTCAGCAACAGCTTCACTCACGCAGCTGACTTTCCCGTCTAATAGCCATTCTGACATCATCTTGCCAGTGATGGGCGAATTTAGTATTCCCCAGAATGAATGTCCAGTGGCCAAGTACAAATTTTCATAGCGTGGGTGTGGTCCAATCAAAGGCGCATTTGTTTCTTCTGATATTGGCAAGTAACACGCTTGACGTCTAATCACTTCTGAATTCTCTCTGGACAGTTTGGGTGAGATCAGCTCAGCTTGATTAGTAAGATCCTCAATAGATTTTGGATTGACGATTACTTGGTCGGCAGATTTCGGTAGTGGTTCATGATCAGAGGCGCCGCAGATGTATACGGTGCCATCCTAAAAAGAAATAAGTATTGACACAAATCAAGCAAGACCATAACTATTACTACTACTTACGGATCGTGGATAAACCTAAAGATAATCAGTGATCTGTCGTACATATCCTTTACTTAAACTTACCTCGGGCTCAAATCTCTTTGACTCATGCATGATTGTTGTGAATAAGGCATGACCTGGTATTTTATCCTGTGGTTGCAGAACAATTGAGTGTACATGTGATCCCTTTATACGAATAGTATCATACGGTAAGGGCAAATCCTTGCTCCAGGGGCCCATACAAACAACCACGCGGTCACCACGAATCTCTGTACCATCATCCAACACGACGCCGCGCACATCCTTACCATTCTCGTAAATCAACCTTGTCACGCCTTGCCCGATTCGAACGTCTACGCGCTCAGTCCGCTTGGCCTCTTCTATCAGCTTTCGTGTAAAGAACTCAGGGTGAAGCTGAGCTGTGGTTTCCAGTGTGCCAATTTGCTCTATGGAACGGATGGCGTCCTTATTGACCCACTCGAGTAGATCTTTCTTTTTGGAAAATGTATCACTTTTACGATCAAAGACAATAGAGTATGTATCAAGTGCTCTATAACCGTACTGACTTGCACCGTCTAGTTCCTTTGCGAGTTCTTGATGCAGTTGGAATGATGCTTGAGAAAATGGTTTCAAATACTCAGAGTGGTCGTTCCTGAGCAAGTAGCCGTGTATGTCAGCTCCCCCTCTGCCGTTATAATCTTCTTTCTCTACTTACCAGTCCAAGGCAAGAAATCCACCGGATTTGCCACTGGCACCACAGGCTATATCTGTTTTTTCAATGACTGTAACTTTGCATGATGGGTTTTTAGATAAAAAATAAGTAGTACATGCGCCTATAACACCTGCGCCAATAATGATGGCATGAAGTTGCTGGCTTTCTGACATTTATTTTACAATAATACTCGAGTGCTTATAATAAAAAAAAGAGAGAAAAGGAAGTGAAAAAGTCTCGATTATTTATGAAGTATATAAAAGTGACGTTTGGTTGTGCAATGTGTTGAGTCAGTCATCCAATCAGCATTGTTTCTTTTTTAATTTTGTTATGCGGAGGCTAGTTTTAATGGCGCGATGTTTTGGGTGCTTTGGCCAGTATTTGTAATTCGTATACTTTTCCTTCTCCTTATTCAACACAGTATCCGTAGTAGGTTCCTCTAAATTTTGGGATGTGCCACTTGTCAGCTCAGCTTCGACATTCAGTTGACGCACCAAACACCGATCCATCATAACCAAAGTCTTAGCTTGAACCTCCATATCATCAGCCTTTATCGGTTAAACACCTTGCTCATCTCTCTCAATTCTTCTTTCCTGTTTCAGGAACTATCTGCGCAAACACTCCTTGTGTCATTGTCTTGTAATTGCCATTCGATATTGAAAAAGTATGGTCTTTCGTTGTCTGCTTATTGATTATATGCTCATGAGATACATCAACAGCTGTGACCAAATCACGAAAGCCTACATAAAGACGGTGTGCAATTTGTTTCTCTGTTGACTCATATTTTCTGGTTTGTATGTGGGTACCTGGATCGATTCCAATAAGCAGGTCGTCGTTTTTAAAGCCAATGGGTTCTTTGCTTAGCTTATAGGTTCCTCTTTTCCAACGACTGATATCAACAGATCTTGGTGCAAGCTGTTCATCGTCATTAGTTTCTGGGAGCATTTCTATTATTGCATAAAATCAATGAAATATAAAAATATTAGCACATACACAGTAAGATTGCTTCAAATATTTGACTTACCAATAGTTTCCGCCGAGAACAGAACAGGCACCATGTGTTTGTCAAATGAAATACCGTACTCCAGAGTGATTTGTTTTTTTGATTGTTCGTATTTATAGCTAAACATTACAATATGCCATGAATATTTATAATATCAAAAGCTAGCAATAGACAATCTTACAGTTTTGTTTTCTCTGTCTGTTTTTCTGAATATAATTGATATTAAATGTATGTTCCCATAGTGCCTCTTTGCTCTCCGCGTTATAGTTATCACTGAATGCTGTTATTGGAATTAGATCTAGGTAATACTAGTGAAGTGAATTTTTATTAGTGACATTGTGATGTTATGTGTTTCATAAATATAGTCTGGTATATTACCTGATTTGTATCCACGTTAAATTGCTGTACTAATAAATTTGCAGGGATATGATATCCTGCTTTCATACCTCGCCTAAACAAATGATACATAGCGATGTGACCAGATAGAGAAACATAAGCTTAAATATAAGGTAAAAAATTAAGCTTTAGGCAAAGATAAAGATTGATGTCAACCATTTACCAATTCCGTACTTTTCTATAGGTAGCAAACTCCAAGATCGAAGTTCAAATGGTAATAAAGTAAAATCGGTAGTTTCCCTTAAAAGCGCGGCGCTGAAGTATAAAAGGTAGGGCGCATTGGTGAAGGCAAAGTCAAATGAGGAAATTACTTCAAATGGAAGATCTCCAAATGCACCATAAAATATATTATAAATTAACCTAAATGTAAGGAAGTAACTTAGTATAATGTCTCTTCTGTATAAACTTTTAATTTGAAATATATACCCGTATAATTCATGGGCAATAGGAAGAAAAGGCGTCAGACATTCACAGGTAGGTGATCAGTGTATAATAATGCTACTTGTTGCATGATTTGCTGAAAATAAAGAAATTACGGTAAGCTATCATTGATCGAAAAATGTTTGCACTTTCTAGCTTATTTACCAATACTAGGCACGTTTATATGTGTTCTAGTTTGTTTTTTATATTCGAAGAAGAATCTCTTGAAAACCAACAAAGATGTTTCTTCTAATATTTCTAGTCAAATGAAGCCCGACGTCTTTATGATATAATATTCATGAGTTGTACGCAATTTAAATGATTATTCATGCTTACTTGTAACAACACTTGTAGTATATGAGGTCGCTAGATGACCATAGAGTGCATCGATTTCAGGTATATCATATTGATATTGACCTATGGAGCATAATGAATGAATGTGAATACAAATTAAGCGTGCTCCATATATTACCATTGTTTGGATTTTTTCGACAGATGTCAAAAATGTTAAAACAGTTTTGTATACATTGAATGAAGTTCTATAAAAAAACGCACATTTAGCCAATTCTGTTAATAATGATGTTATAACGGAAAATCTATAGACTAAACGTTACAGCACGGCGGACACTCCCTTCACTACGGACGACAGCGCGGTAACAATGACTTCAAAATCTCTCTGGCATTACATCTGGATATGTTGTATCGTCTCGAAACCCATTTTCTATCCAGAAACATACGCAGTGCAACGCTAGATTCATGGCATCCCGCCTTAGAATAGAGTATTCTTCTGCAATTTGACGGACCACTTGTTATCATGGAAAGATTATTACATACTTTTTATGAAATATAAAGAAGATGTTGATACTTACTCGATATTGTTTATAGGGTTGATTTAATAGCGAGCTTAATTTGCATTTTCTGGTGATTTGTCGTTACACATCACCAGTCATTTTTATAAGTTGACTTCTACTATTGAATTACTTGTTGAATAAAATTTTAAGCTTAAAAAAAGGAATAAAAGGGAAAGAATATAATAATTCATTTGTGCAGACATTGGCTTTTATATATTCTTTGTTCTTTTTAAAGAGCTTACTATACTTTACAGTGATACAGCATAATGTTGTACTACTGACAATTTCTTTGTTCAAAAGAACAAGGTTAATTAAGCGCAGTATAGTTTATTCTGCAAGTAGTTTGTATATAAAAAGAGAACGTAAAGTAGTTACAGTAGCAATTTCTATAAAACGTTTCTAAAAACATATACTCAAGAGTAAATATATTCTTAACCTTGTTATACACTCTTTTCGGAAAGTAAATTCGCCTGTGATCGAAAATAAATACACCCATGATGAGAACAAAATTCATGTTGCATGAAATGTAAATTCGTCGTCGCCAAGAATATTTTCGTAATATTAACAGGTGGGCTGTCTTGGAGTTGAAATTAACTTAAGTGTTCAAAGATTCACAAATCAAAACTAGCCTGTCCTCATGGCCCTTGCTCTGACTTGCTTGTCTCGCCCTTTTTGCTCTCTGGCGTGTATATCTGGAACGTTCTCCCAATTGCCTCTTCTTGTGCTCTAGGTTCTCTCTGTTCTCCGTTCCTTTTTTTTTTTTTTTTTTTTTTAACTATCCTGGGTAGTTATCGCTACCCTCCCCAGAATGCACTTCGGTGGTAAGTAAGACTAATATTAGGATATATGCTCTAATACTAACATACGTTTCTCTCTTTTTTCTACATATAAACTCATTATCTCTCTCTCTCTTTTGACATGATGTCGTTTTATTCAAACATATTTTTCTTTGTCGTCTTTTTACGCAAATAATTTTTTTATTTTATGACAACGTTTTATAAAATTAATGTCAATAATTAATAAAAATACAGTATTCGTTTGATTCAAGGGAGTGCACACCATGATATCAATGACTTCATCCAATCCCATGATGATATAGTTGCCTCTTGGAACAACACGGGAGACACTCAAACGGAAATTGAACAGGATCCCTCCTCCAGTTAAACAAAGTCAAGCATAGGAAACGCATTAAATATATTTTCAGAAAAATACAACGTTTGTAATAGGACAGGAGAAAAACAGGGGCAAAAGGAAGACCGGAGAAAAAACTAATTTAGAAATAGAAAAGACCTTTAGGAAAAAAAAAGCAAACATATACAGCACTATTTCTATTGCCACGTCATCTTTGAAGGAAGTCAAGCTTCCCGTGCTGAGGAGATTGATCATGAAAGCGTGAGTGGAGACGTTAAGCGATGGCTTTAAATCTATTTTTTCAAAGCTGTAAGCGACTGTTATGAAAGACAACCAGCTTAAATCTTGCGAGATTGTATGTATCTACCAAGATGTATAAAGAGTTTAATATACAGCATACTATACGTCCTCATACAGTCTATCATAGTAATCTCTGCTTATGTACCTCAAATGGCTGAATGTGCTGAAGAACAAGCAGCTTCAGGAAAAAGATCTCTTATCCTTTCATTAAAATGGCGTTGAATTGCAGCTCTTATATCTCTTCTACCACAGCCTTCGCGTAGTTTTTGCAATATAGCTTCCTTTGTATTATCCGACAAAGGTAAAAAAAAAAAAAAAAGATATCATCAAGGCTTTCAATAAGATGATCATGCTTAATATGAAGCTTAATGGTGACCTGATTAAGTGTTACGAAATAGCAGGTGACAGTAACATAGCATCTGCAATCGATCTTCTTGCTTAGTACCTGAATTGGCCGGCTTTTAGATGATTCATCTTCTGTCTGTACATCAGCACGACTCTTATAGGCTCCAGCTCTATGGCATATGTACTTAATTTTCCAAATGATGCTTCTTCTTGTTACGCGCTTTGGCATAGGTAGGCTTTCTTCGTTTAAAGTAGACGTATTACTATTCATCTTGTTCTTATACATTCAACATACTGCATGATGGGCAGGTGAATTTTCAATGATATTTTTCCAAGAGTCAATATCAACAATAATTTCTCTAGGAAAGGATGTGTATTGTTCTAAAGCTAAGCTCTCAGACATGATTACTATTCTTTAATAAAAGGGGAATAAGTTAAAAGAAGAATTAAAGATAATTGAAGAGGAATTAATGGCCACAGCATCAAAGAATAACAAGTCACTTCAGGAATTTAAAGTTCAGAAAGGGGAGCAAAATAAGGGCATGCTTGCCAGGTTCGTTACGTCACAGCTATTGTTGTGACTCCTTTCATCCAAGGGTGGAGTTTAAACATCAAAGAGTAGGGATTTTTTTCAGTGACAAAAAGTGAAGGTGGTTGTAGTTCTCTTCCCCCTCACTCTTATCACAATGTCACTTAGAGCCGCCACACAACGTGCATTCAACATGCGCGCTTTAGTTTCAACCAAACGCCAACCCATCATGATGACCTCAGTTCGTCCTCAATCCACCTTAAATACTGGAGAACTTGTTGAGGATCCTCAAATTGGTGATTATCCCAATTTGCCTCGTTACAGTGCTCAAGCCAGAGGACCTCACGGCTGGTGGGATCCTCAAGACAAACGTAACTTTGGCGAAACAGTAAGAGCACACTATTAAAAAAGATACAAAAAGATTAATTACTCTGATTGTAGCTTCATGAAGAAGATGAAATCATGGGTGTTTGGGCACCTGATCTTCATGAATACAGCCCTCGTAAGGCACTTGCACAATTAGCATTTTTCTTTGGTGTCGTTGGCGCTGTCGCTGGACTCGTTTACAAGACTTATCCTGAAAGCCCAGCTGTAAGGAATAAAAAAGAAAAACATTTAGAGAGACTAAGTGCAATATAGGCTAAGCGAACCTATCCCTATGATGGATTAAAAGAAGAATTTGGAGCTCGTGAAGGTGATATTCGTCCTCGCGGTGTAAGTGAATAAATGATGTAATGAAACTGGGTACTTAGATACAAACATAGGCTCGTGTTGGAAATGCAGAAGAAGAAGAATAAATTTTTGATTGGAATTAATAAATATTGTTTAAATTGTGTATGTGTATTCTTGTTGTGGATGATTTAGGTAACAAGCTGAATGAATGCCATGTTTGAGTATTCAATTATCCAATCTGAGTATTATCAGAGGACATATATACATATATGCATATGCATGTTCATTAAGCGGGAGATCAGGAATAGAGTTGGTACTTTTTTAATTGAATACGCATATGACACCTTCTCTTTAGGATTTGTTGTTTGTTTGCATTGTGTCCACCTAACGATCTTTCAGATATACATCCTTTATGATAAGAGTGTATGAATAAAGAGGGGATTATAGTCAACCGCATCCCCCTTTTTCTTTGGCTATGCAACTGCATCATGTAGTCATAGAAACAAAATGACAGCAGAAAGTTAGTTTGTAACAATAAATTAAAAATATCGGACTTTATTAAGAAACAAGAGAAGTTTCTCCATAGAAAATTATTCAAATTCACTCTTTCTCGACTATCCCCCTTTCTCCTTTTTTCTTTCATATCTTTCTTCTCGCTAAGCTCGACCTAACATTTTTTAATGAAGATTATACCAATTCATGTATTAGAAGACAATTACTCTTATATTTTGATTGATGAAAAAACAAAGGAAGCAGCTGTTATTGATCCTGTTGAACCTATCAAGATTTTAAATGTCATCAGTCAAACAGGTGCAAAATTGTCAAGGTTCGTCAGTAGACACCTCATCAAATATTAGACTCATGTTTATTATTTCAGCGTATTCACAACACATCATCACTGGGATCATGCAGGTGGAAATATTGATCTTGTTGGTAAAAAAAATCCATTTAATATCATAGGACTCGAGTAACACAGAACAATAGCTAAAAAACCCGGTTTGGCTGTCTACGGGGCTGATGCTCGTATTCCAGAAATTAACTATGTCTGCAAAGATCATGAAGAATTCAAGCTAGGTTCTTTAGATATCACTCCTCTACATACACCATGTCATACAAAGGGCCATGTCTGTTATTATGTATCTGATCCAAACACAGGTGAAAAGGCAGTCTTTACAGGTGACACCTTGTTTGTCGGTGGTGTAGGCAATTTTTTTGAAGGAGATGCTAGAGATATGTACAGAATATTGTTTCACGTCATTATGAAATTACCTGATGAGACCTGGGTTTATTGTGGGCATGAATATACAAGAACGAATCTAAAGGTAAAATAAGATACATAGATCACGAAAAAAAGGATCAACCATTTATACTTGTCCATAGTTTGCCTTGAGTGTCGAACCTCATAATGAAGCGCTTGTTGCAAAATGGAATTGGATTCAAGATAAACTGATTACGGTGCCATCAACAATAGGACAAGAGAAACTATTTAACCCTTATTTAAGAGTGAACGAACAATCACTACAGGTTATGGCTGGAAAATCAGATCCAGTAGAAGTACTACATACATTAAGAGAAATGCAAAACAACTTTCATCAATAATAAAGCCTTATTTATTTAATATGATGCCTGTTCTGAGGGCTCACTATCCTCTGGCTTCATCAAGCTTGACATCTCCTGATCTTCTTCATGCTCTTCTACTTCAGGATCATTTGATTTTTCAATAAGTGGCGTGAACGCCGTATCTGCATGTACACTAGACCAACGCAAGGAAACAGGTCGGTGTCTTTGAGAACTGCCAAACCTGGACCCCTTACGTCTGCTCGATCTTCTTTTTTCACCAAAGCTACTATGGCGTCTGTGAGCTTGAGGCTCATGGGACTTGAAAAGTTCATATTCCAGTCGCTCAGACGTGTGCGAGTTAAATCGACGCTGACGTTCCAGTGCTTGACGCTCATCATCCCCTACACTTGTGCCCTCATATCGGTTCCACGACTCTTGAGAATCCTTGGGAGGCATGGGTGGAGGCTGGTAGATGCCAGGGTCCTTTGTCAGATCAAGCGGATGAACTACGGAGACGGAGGCAGGATCAGACGAGTTACTGATCACAGATTTACGATTAAGATTTTTCTTGGCTCTCTTGCGCTTGGCAATTTCGTCATACAGCTTTTGACGCTGCTGATGCATGCTGACATCCATCATTTCCTTTTCTTCGTCACCTCCATATGGAGGTGGGGATCGGTCAAGGCGAATAGCTCCCTCGTTTGTAGGCTTCTCCTCAGAAGCCCATTCGCCTTCTTGATCGCTTACGATATATCCACGAGCCTTCTGGTACTCGTCAGAAATGTGTCGCTTATGGATAATGACGGCAGCCAAGACAAGTCCCTAGTAGAATACGTTGGTTCATGAGCTTTTATTGTTTTCTTATTCCTTACAGAAGCAGCAGAATAAACAATCCATGAGATCAACCTTTCACTTGAAAACTGAGACCATTGGTGCATGCATTTGTCAAAGATTTGCTTAAACTCTTGGTTCTCTTCATAATTTGCAGCCCACCAAAAGAACGGATAAGGTTGACGCTGCATACAGTTGTTCATTAGGACTGGGCGGTACGTGTTGTACAACAGAACGATATGAACAAATCCAATGAGGAATTGAACGACAGTGAGAACAAGGAGACCATAGGCAAAGATGGTCATGCCTCGAACGGATTTCTAAATACGAGGTCAAGTATTGCCTATGTACTCTTCTTTATCATGAACTTACCATCACAATCACAACGAGTCCAAGAAAGCACCAGAGACTGATGATACCAATAAACGTCAAGTAAGCGTAGAGATCACCCATTCTGAAGCTTCTAACCCAATCTATCATTTATGGTTACTTTATATCCTCGTTTCTCTATTTCTATACTTGCCAGTGAGATAAGCAAGGTCAACAGACATCAAGGCGGGTCCAAATAACTATACATTATCATGAGTGTGACGATGGTTAATCTTTAAAAGAACTTACGAGAAGCAAGGCAACGAAAGCAATAGTAAGCATTTGTCGTGACCAAAGCTTACTGAATGGAGCCCTCAACTTATCAAAGAGATTACCACACTTTATTGTTTCGAGATTCACAGGTCTGAATAACATTGTGTGAGGAACAAAGGATATAGAATTGACTTGGGTCCTGTAATTTATATTATGTCTCTCTCTCTTTCTTACATAGTCATGATTCATCTGTTTCAGAGCAATGTCAAGGGATTTTCCTTAAAGTAAGGGGATTTTTGAAAAGATTTTTTTATTTTATTTTATAATGCATATAATTATGTATCAGCATTTAATACTAAAGACTTATTGTCCAAGGGAGATCTGTCCCGAGCGACGGTCTTGATACCATCGCCATCCATAATAACCAGCGAGTACCAAGAGAGCAAGGCCCAAGAGAGAGCCAAGAACGATCAGTGCGATAGCCCACCAAGGGAGACCATGGGTCTGTTGTTGTTCTTCTTCAGGAGGAACGAGCACACGATCGATTTCGAGCACACCTCCGCCGGCACTTGAGCGTCCAATATCAATGATTTCGGCACTATCCTGGGAACTTCCCTTGACCTTGATTGAGTAACCACCACCAACATTCTTGCTTATGGTCAAGACGACATCATCAGAAAGCAAGGAGGGATAGTCAGTGCCTGTATATCCGATATCTGAAGGGTTTTCATTCTTGTTGTTATCATCCCATGGCCACCAACGCTTCTTGATTTCACCTGCGTCTACGGGAGGCAATTGGGTGGGAATGATGTGTAACTTGGCAAACTTGACCAGCTTCTCAGGATCGCCCTTCAAATGACCGAGATTGATTTTAGCAAAGGCACGATCAGTTGGAGCGAGAATGGTGTAAGGCTTGTCACCTGCGACACCTCCAAGAATTGCTCTTGACAGGTTACTGTGCTCAACCAATCCAAGCAAGTTTTGGGTTCCTTCAGCCGACAGTAGATCACGGTTATTGATCTCGAGCGATTCCGGTAGCTGGACACGATCGACGGTATGGATAACACCATTCGATGTCAAGATATCCTTTTTGATTACTTTGCCAATCACACTACGATCGCTTCCGTCAATAGCTCCACTGCCACGGATAAAGAAGCCATCATCCGTCTTGTTCAGCGTCAATTTGTCACCAGAAGCGAGAGTCTCCTTTTGATGTTCCCCCTTGGCTGTGGAATTTTCGTAAAGTACATCACGAACAGTATGGAACTTGACGACCTGTTGCATCTTTTCCTTGGCATCGGGTTGCAGCAAATGTTTTGTGACAAGACCAAGACGACCAAAAGCTTCATTATTGGGTGCAAACAAGGTGATACCTTCTGTGTTGCTGATAACTTCGTCTGTACCCGAGGCATAGATACTTGCAACAAAGGTAGACAATTCCAAATTGACAGGGAGTCGACTAAGCGTGTCTCGAGGTAAGAAGAGAGATCTTGCGATAGGATAAATAACAATATTCTTTCCAGATTCGACTAAAAGAAAAAAAATTAGCTATAAATATTGCTTATTTTGTTCTCTTCATTTACTTGGGTCTCGCAAGACATTTGCTTTATCAAATTGAATAGATTGTTTGCTGGCATAAAAGCTATCCTTGCCATAAAGAGTGGGATCTTCTTCAGCAAGAGTGACTCTGATGCGTTGATGGAAGGAGCTACCGAGGCTATCATGTGATTCAGTTTTTAATAACTGGCCATCAGCAAGGTCAGAAGGAAGAAAACGACCACGAATGATGTGATATTGGAGCCAAGACTTAATCTTATTACTTGGAACATTACCTTCATCCAGAGCCTTGTTGGGTGGAGCCAAGATGGTCAATGGGCTATCGCTATCCAAATAAGCACCAAGATCGTTATCGTCAAGTAAATTGATAAAGCGAGAAGAGCCAAGAGCTTGAAGGATCTTACGAGAGTCTAGCTTTAAGAACTCTTTGTTTTTAGGCAAGATAGGTTTTTCAAGGATATGAATGACACCTAAAAGCAGAATTAGAAGCATACTCTATGTTTGTGTTCTTGGCTCTTACCATTGGATGCCAAGAGATTTTGCTTGACCACCTTTACGCCATTAACGGTGATAGTACCCTTTTGGACCAATATATCAAGGTCTTCTGATCCTTCTAATGTTTTAATCTTGGACTTTCCTTCTTTGAGATCAGTTGAGTAAAAAATCTTGGGCGAAACCTGATGATAGAGCAGCCTAGCCAAGTCATGACGACCTTGTTTGCTGTAGAGATAGTCTTTTTCGATATCATTCAACTCATCACCAAAGACGCTATCCTTGGTAGCAAACACAGTATATCCTTCACCAAATCTTAGGTCATGATCAATATGGGCTCTGTCAGCCAAGTCATAAAAGTTCTCTACGGATTGTTCTAGACTCAGTGTTTCATCTATACAATATTATTATTATCATTATTATTCGGGATAGTCTCTGTCTTTTAAATATCTTACATAAATTATCAGGCAATGACAGAATGTGGTCAACAGCATGAATAATACCGTTCGTAGCATCCATATCTGCTTGAACCACCTTGGCTGTATTTAATTGAACGCCAGTACCAATGACAATAGTATCATCATCCTTTGATATCTCAAGTAACTGAGTGACTTTTTTGTAATATGCTTCAGTCTTTAAGAGTCTTCCATCCCAGAGTTCACCAGACTTGATGGCCACAGGAATGACATGGTAGAGGATCTGTTCGGGAGATGTGGCCTCTTTACGATCAAATGCTTCATTGATCGGTGCAAAGACCGTACCAGCCTTGATACTCTTGAATACAGTGGTCAGATTATGCTTTTCAATTTCTCCTGTAAGCTTTGAGAATCGTTCATCCTTGACAATAGTATCGAATATAGACTTCTTTTCAGCAAACAAGCCAGCGGCACATAATGTGATGTAGACGTATATTAGTATAAACAGTATCTTTTTAATCATTCCTCTTTTTTTTGCTACTGCTTAATAAAAGTGAAAGAAAAAGAAATGAAAGGTTCAATGGATATAAATATGCCTTGTATTATACATATCCAAGTAAACAACATTTAGTCACTTGCACGTCATTTCTTTTTCCCATCACTTGGGGTTTCAGTCTATCAAGACAAAAAAAAGCAGGGATCGGTCGATTTGTTGTGATATGCGAGTAAAAATCTGACAGCATGTTTGTCTCACCCTGTGTGTCAAATAACCTTATTGTTGATTTTGTTGTCCAATGTCGCAATTTTATTGTACATCTTTATATTTTAAATAGACTTCGTGACTGATTTATGCAGTGTATTTCATTGGCTTCAATGTTGACCTGTTTCTTTGTCTCTCCTTTTTTTTTTTTTTTTTTTTTTTTTTTTTTTTTTTTTTTTTTTTAAAAAAAAAAAGATATACCTTGAATGATAGCCATACCAGATATCATCTGTTTCAGGGTTGATGTGACATGACTAATTTTATAATGACAAGAACAATGTTGCGCAATTGTGTTCCCAAATTGGCCAATGAGTCCTTAAAATAAAAGAGAGGGGGGTCAAGGGGTTCATATATCACTTTCCCTCTTTTTATTTCTTGTCTTTTTTTCTTTACCCTTTTTATCTAATGACTTTGGAACAAGAAGGGGACCCTCTGTTGAGAAATCAGACTATTGATTATCACACTGTTGATTCAACTGACAGGAGAGATGAAGAGAATCGTCTCAGGAAACAGCATGATCATGAAGATATTTTAAAAACCAGACTGGGAAAGATTACTTTACCTATGGTAACGACATGGTATATAGTATTTTGGTAATGTAATGTCAAATTCATTCATTGTGGTGGCATAGTCTTTGCATAGGCTCTTTCTTGGCTGCAATGGATACATCTATTGTCACAACTGTGTTTAATGAAATAGGAACAGAGTTTAAGAGGTAAGAATGTCATGAAAATATATAATAATAATAACAATAATGGTTAGTTCGAATCTTTCGGTATGGATTATGACATCTTATATGCTCAGTACTTCTGCTCTTCAGCCCTTGTGTAAGTTTTATCGTGTCTTTGGGGGGTTGATATTGATACATATATATATATATATATATATATACATTAGACGGTAAACTATCGGATATCTTTGGCCGCAAGACTACACTTGTTGCCATCCTCTGTTTCTTCCTTCTTGGTTCATGGTTATGTGGAGCAGCAAACACGATGGCACAGATGAGTATAGCCAGGGCCATTGCTGGATTAGGCGGTGGTGGACTGATGACAATGGCATCTGTTGTCATTCATGATTTACTTCCTCTGAGAGAAAGAGGGAAATACCAATCCTATGTCAATATGGCACAGACAGTAAGTAAAATATACAATGAAAGATGACCGACTCAAACCGGGCGATAGGTCGGCACAACCATCGGCGCTCCACTAGGTGGTTTGATCAATGATACCTTTGGATGGCGTTATTGCTTTTACCTGAATGTGCCACCTTGCTTATTTATCCTTTACTGTTACATATACCGCTTAGAGAATTATAACTTGAATCAAGATACATCTGCATTTTCCGACTTGCGTAAAAAGTTACGTAGTATCGATCTTGCTGGAGCTGGCTTCATGCTGATCGCCAATGTCTGTTTTGTCACCAGCACGTCTTTAGGAGGCAACACACGCGAATGGACAGATCCTTTGGTCGTCACTCTGCTCATCACAGCAATTGCCATGTTTATTCTTTTTGGTGTCTACGAGGTCTATTGGGCAAAGAATCCAATTATGTCCAAAAAGCTCATGAAGAATCGTAACGTGGCTGCTGTTTGTCTAAATAACTTTTTTCTATGTTCATCTACCATGGTCTACATTTACTTGCTGCCACAGTTTTTCATGGTAACATAAGCACACGGTATCTTTTATGCAATCATTTATTCCTCTCTTAGGGTGTCATAGGATACAGTGCGTCTTCTGCAGGTCTCTGGGTCTTACCGAGAACAGCCATGGTTGCTGCTGGTTGCTGGGTAGCTGGAAGATACTTGGGTATCAAAGGAAAGTACAAGCACTTTATTATTACTATCATGTCTGCTCATATGGTCACCTCCATCGGTATGTCCACCTGGACTGAAACCAGTCCGTTATGGTTCGAATTGATCTGTATGAATATCGAGGGTCTCTGTTTTGGCTGCGTCCTGGTGGCAACCATGGTCGCGCTTGTGGCGGATATTGATCATTCAGACACCGCGTCGGCAACGTCCATGATCTTTCTGTGTCGGTCGATGGGTTGGCTGTCAGGTGGAACGATCACGGCTGCAATATTACAAGCTAACTTTAAGACGAGTCTGCATAAATCCTTATCAGGCCCCGAAGCAGCCAAGGTAAAAGAAAGTTGAGAGATAAAACATGGTACTAAGTGAATATATAGATTATTGAGTTTGTTCGTACGTCTATATCAAAGATCCGTACCTTGGCTCCCGAGGTACAAACAATCATCATTACGTCTTTACAGGTGTCAATCCATAGAGCACTCTTGTATGGCGTTGCTTGCTCCATTCTTTGCTTCCTGTCATCCACACTTTTGAGAAACTGTCAGTTGGGCTCTGTATCAGGAAAGAATTAAATAAAAGTTCTTTTATATTTATGGGTCGACATATAATCTATACACTGGTAGATATGAATGAGTTAAACTGTAACAAACAACTTGTTGCTTGAAATCAAAAATTAAGCTCAATGGATGATGTCTCCTTTTACATTCTTTATTCATTCATTTATCGCCGTTTAAATAAACTGGGTAATAACTTTTCTGATATGATAGGAGCCATGTTAAAAAAGAAATACATACTCTATCTTTTTCAAAGAGGGGGGGAAGAGAAAATTGGGAGAACGAAAAGAAACAAGAGGAGAAGAAGAAGAAGAGGGGGGAGAAGGAAAAAATAGCTTAGCAGTAAAGAGCAACCAAAAAGAAGGAATCTCTATTACCAAACACAAAAATAAGCAACATTATTGATTTCCTTTTTTGTAATTTTGATATCTTTTCTCTCAGTAATAAAAAGAAACTGTTTTTATAAACCAAGAAAAACAATGATATTAAAGAACGAAAAGTTTATATAATATATATATATATAATGTCTGTGTATAGATGTGTATATATTGTTGTGTGTGTGTGTGTGCGTGAGAGAGAGAGAGTACAGCGTGTGTATACGTCTGTAGGGCTTTTTTTTTGTATGTGTATAAAATAAAGAAAGACAGAGGATAGGAAGAGTGAATTATTAGGGAGTTTGCCTGATAAACTATGAAATAATACGAAAAAAAAAAGCTATTTAGAGAATAAGACACTTTTTTGGTTTGGGCTTTGGTGGAGGAGATAGGACAGCTCTGATGGCTTCATCAAATACATTTTTGAGACCCTTTTGGGTGAGTGCTGAACATTCAAGATATTTAACTGCACTGATATCTTTTGCCATTTGTACACCTTGAGTGTAAGTGATAGGTGCCATTCTCTTTTCACGAAGTCTTTCTATTGTGTCCCTATCTTCACGTAAATCAAGTTTGGTACCGACAAGGATGATGGGTATGTTGGGTGCATGATGACTGATTTCAGGATACCACTTTTTGAATATAAAATTAGTCTCATCTTGGACATCTATTCTCTCTTGTTTAAACTTACCTTTGTTTTCACGTTTTCAAAAGAAGGAGGACTAATAAGTGAAAAGCAGCACAAAAAGACATCCGTTTGTGGATAAGAAAGAGGACGAAGACGGTCATAATCTTCTTGACCTGCTGTATCCCATAAGCCCAAGTTAATTGGTTTTCCATCAACCATGACATTAGCTGAATAATTGTCAAAACTATAAAGAAAGTAAATAAGAAAATAAGATAGTAATAGGTCAAGATAGTCTTACACAGTTGGTATATATTCACCGGGAAAAGCGTTGGTGGTATAAGATATTAACAGGCATGTTTTACCAACAGCACTATTAGATGTCAGTATAATCTATACTTCATCTTGTTCTTTTTTATATATATTTACCCATCACCAACAACAACACATTTAATAGACTGCATAACGGTCTTTTTAGTTGTTCAATAATAAAAAGAAATAAAGAAAAAGGAGAGAAAAAAGAAAAAAAAAATAATGTTCAACATAAAAATAAAACACGTGAAGAGAGAAAAAATCAAGTCATTCTCTTTGCCTCTTTTCGACACTGTCTTTTCTTTTTCTTTTTCTTTTTTCTACTTTCTTTATTCTCTAGTTTATACGTCGGCTGAGTGATTTGATCGATCTTTTCTTTATTTCCTTTTTCTATACTTACCCTTACATTTTACAAGTCTGGAGACGATAAAAGAAACTGGGATATTTAACCTCCGCACTTATTGCAATAGAAGTTGGATGTATAGTACGTATATACTAAAGAAGGGAACAATGAGAGAGTGAGTTGATTTATAATCAATAAAAGCATAAATGAACACACACTTTATGAAAAGAGAACAATACAAGCACATTTCTTTGTCTATCGCATTTCATTAGTGATACCAAAGACACCTCAAAATGGCAATTTGACAATCACTTCTTTTGATACACAATGTCTCTCATAGTGCAACGTCCATAATTGGATAAATAGGGAGTATATTCAGAGAATGAAAAGCAAATTTGAAAGTGATCACTACATAATCAATAGAAAGAAGAGTGTAGCATAAGAGATCTTTTGAAAACAGTGTCCACAACTCTTCTTTCCCGTTCGTCTATAGTCCATATCAACCAAAGTCAGATGTATTGTAAATAATCCAAGCTCCCCCCTCCTATAGATACCGCTCTTTGCCCAGCCAATCATAGAGTTACAAAGGAACCATCATAATGTTGTCTTGGACGTATAAACTATATGCAATAATAAAATAACTCGTAAAGAACGTAACATTATATGTCCAAAGTATATAAAGAACCCATACGACACTTGTTAAGCTGTCATATTCCCAAAGTGTCACTTGAAGGAATCTATTATTTGTGTCAATATGCTCGAAAAGAAGAAGAAATAATGGATACTCTCTGGAATTAAGCAAAGGGAGTCATTTATCAGCAAAAAAGAGAAAATGCATAAAGTCAATCTTGAGAGTTATTCATTTTAAAATACAGCAGAGTCAAATACATCCATAAAAAAAAAGAAGGGTCTACTGTAAGCATCAATTTGGGGAACTAGGGAGGTTATCTCTCTATTTTAAATATAAACGTAATCAGGTCATATCACTAAAGTAAAAAGGGAGGGAGTTAAAAACAAGCTACTTAATATTGACAGACCACGTATGATTCATCTTTTGAAATCAACCGTTTGATTTGCTTTTTGTCTCTTTATTTCTCTCTCCGCTTTTTATATATATTTATTTCCTTCTTTTTTTCCTTTTTCCTTTTTCTTTTTTATATATATATTTTTAAATGCTCAAAAGGTCAAGTCTATTATCACCGTCTCATTGGAATAAAATGAGTACAAACAACAGCAGTAATACGAGTAACAGCAGTGGTATCAGTCATAGTTCTCATCTCGACTCTATTCACCCACTTGCAAGTAATCAAGTCATAATGACCAACAGTATCATAAAAGACTATGATACTGACTCAGGAAACAAAATAATCAACCACTATATGATAATCAAAGAGATAGGAAGAGGAGTTCACGGCAAAGTTAAACTGGCTCAGGATATGAATACAGGAAACTATGTGGTAAGGTAACTGAAGAGTGATGCCTCTATTCCATGTTTAAAACTCAGTTTGATATCCAGGCCATAAAGATAATAGATAAAAAGAATAGAAAAAGACAGATGGGATACAGTCTGCTGAGAGGAAACAACAACAATAATATATGCTTACTAGCATCCAAAGAGAATGAATTGAAAATTAAGCGCGAAATATCAATTTTGAAGAAATGCAGACACCCCAACGTGGTTCAACTGATTGAAGTGATGGATCATCCTGAGAGTCGAAAACTCTATATGGCATTAGAATATAACGAGTATGGCGAGATCGAGTGGAGAGACGAAAATGATAGGCCTATATTAACAATAGATGAAGCAAGGAAAATATTTAGGGATATAGTAAACGGGCTGGACTACTGTATGTGCTTTAATCTAGCCACCATTTTTGCTACTTTGCTAACTATTTATCATAGTACATTACCAAGGTATCATTCATCGTGACATCAAACCAGCCAATCTATTACTCTCTCACGATCATGTTGCCAAAATATCAGACTTTGGTGTATCATACTATAATGAGCTCTTGGCTGTCGATTGTCCTATTGAGCCTACTGAAGAGATGCTGAGCAAGATGGAAAAAGAGTTGGCCGAAACCGCAGGCACCCCCGCATTTTTTGCTCCTGAGCTATGCTATGCAGGTGACTCATGTGGCAAGAGACCTCGTATCTCAAAAGCTATCGATGTCTGGGCCTTGGGTGTCACCTTGTTTTGCTTCGTCTTTGGTCAATGTCCATTTACGGCATCCACCGAGTTTGAGCTCTTTGATACCATCCCAACCCAACCACTAACGTTTCCTTCAGTTGATCAGGTCGGTTTTCAAATCGACGATGATTTAAAAGACTTATTATGCAAATTGCTCGAGAAGAATCCTGAAAAGAGAATTACATTGGATCAAGTTAAAGTAAGTTATTTATTTCTAACAATAATAATAATAAAAACTCATTGTTATATCAGACTCATCCCTGGGTAATCAACGGTTTAGAAGACCCAAAGGAATGGCTCATTCGATCCAATCCTACGACTTATACCACTCCTGTCATTCACGAAGATCCTTCTTCGACTACCCTCATGGACCGCCTGCGTCAGTCCATTCGAAAGTTATCCTTCTCATTCGGTAATAACCGACGTAAATCCTCTCGAAAGTCCTCAACAACAACAACAACAACAGCAGCAGCAGCAGCAACAACAACAAGACCATTGTCTTATCAATTACCTCCAAGTACCAGTAATACAGCAACTAATCATCATCATATGCATCGTCTCTCTCAACCTACTATGAATAAACAACTCTCCTATTCCACTTCATTATTACCCCATGCAACCAACTCAGTGACTCCTACTGTTTCATTATCCACCGGCCATACATTGATCATGAGCTCTGGCCTGTCTAGTAGTATTATACCCCAACCACCTTTGAAACCCATCTCGGCTGCAGCAAGTGATGAGGATGACGATATCGAACATGAGTACTACTCTCTCAAACGACCTGGTTATAACCGACGTGTCTCTACTGCCTCATCTTCTGCATCTTCTGGTCTTGGCTTAACGTTTGGTCGATACCGTGGTATGACACCAGTAGAAGTACCCAAGTAATATTGTATATATCCACCTCACTTTATTGACTTTATCTATATGCATAAATGAAATATTTCTGTTTTCTTTTAAAATGACGCATATGTCATTATTTAAAAAAAGGACCCTTGCATCCATTGTTTCCCTTTGGTAAACATTTAAGCAGGATTTATTATTGTTGTTGCTTTTTTTTTTTTTTTTTTTTACATATGTACACGTTTATCATGATTTGCGTTTCAACATGCAATAGTCGCCCCAAGCCAATCCAGGCGAACCAGGAACCCAGAATGCTCTGGAGAGACGATGTGAGTTTTGAGCGTCAATGAAAGGATGACATGTCATAACCTCCCAATGAGCGGTATCCTTGACAGGACTAGACTCTTCTAGATGAAGAGGAAAATCAACGTCGACAAGGTAATCACACGCTTGTTCGTCCACATAGACACTTGGATCCTCCATGTTAATATCATTGAACCCTTGTGGTGCCTGACGAGCACCTTTCCAGGCGTACCGTCTTCGTCTATAAAACTTGAGTTTTCCTTCATCTTCATAACTGTCGACCGTAAAGTCTTCCTCAAAGGATTTGGGCAGCTGACCATGGAATCCGCTCTTGATGAACTGTACACGGGTGTCACTGGGCAAGAAGAATTGAGATGGGAAGCGGAACCATTCCTTGCCGATACACACGGTTTTTTCCTTGATCTCGATGTCGTTGGGGTAGTCCTCTTGTAGATAGTTCATGTTTACGAGTTGGTCGTCTGGTTGCTCGCCCCAGATAGAGCCGTAGATCGCAAAAGGTGCACGATAGCGTGTCAAGAGCGCCAAGATGCGAGAGATGGACAAGAGGGCGTATACGCTAAGGATAGCAAAGGATGTATATCTCAACACGGTCACTCGAGTATGCACGTTGGCGCCCAAAAGACCGGCGAATCGACTGGTCCAGGTACGGATCAAGTAAATCGAGATGGCTGCATTGAGGGCCATCAGAGGGTAGGCCACGTACATGAATCGTTCCTCTTTATGTGCCTGTAGACTGAACGTGATGAACCAGATATAAAATGGAATCAGTTTCAGGCCGAGAACGACATATGGCCAGATTTGGTCCATCTTGGTTCTGCCCGGGACACGGTTACGGTCGATAATGGCTGTAATAAGCTACAGAATAAAAAAGATGTTGAGATATTTACATTCATTTCCTTCTTTTTATCCTTAAAAACTTACCACACAGATTGCAGATCCAATTGCGAGCAAAAATACGATATTAAAATTCAAAAATCCATTGAGGATGTAGTAATACCAAGGCTCGGTACCATAGAGTTCTGGCCCTCTGCCATCAGAGAATATGTTGTACTTGATGATATTCCAGGCGACAATGGTATATTGACGATAGATCATTTGGTCCATGAGTACAAGCAAGACCTAAAAAAAAAAAAAGAAAAAAAAAATCAGAGCTCTCTCTTCTTGCCTATTTGTCTCGCTTACCGTTAAACCGAGGCCGATCAAGAGAGCAGCCTCAAACAATCGAACGACTCGTCTCAATCTCCAACGAGGTCCACCAATGGATTGGACGACGGTACCATCTGCCTTCTTCATCGTATCGCGTCCAAAGATGAGCACTTCTTCCATAGCAAATGGAATACCAATCAGAGCAGCAAATGGCCAGCCAGCCAAAGCACCTAATCCAATCCAAAAGACCACTCTGTAGGTGCGTGTAGGATCAATATCTGAAACAGGTCTGAGCGCATAAGAGTAAGCCATAAAGACACAATACATGGCAAAACTGGAAGGCAAATAAGCTGATACGCGTTAGTTTCTTCTTCTCTTTGTTTCATCAAGCTTACCTGTGGACGCATTGAACATGCCAGCACCAAAAAACAAGATCGCAAAGACATAGCGTCCGACGTGAGGATTGATTTCTTCAGTGACCGTGCGATAAAACTTGGCCTCTACAAAGGAAGAGACACCTGCCAATGCGAGTCGAATGAGATAAAATACTTGGACCTACACATGAAATATCAGCACACACGCGCCTGTGTGATCTTACTATTCAGCATTACCTTGGTTGGGGCAATAATCTTGGATAAAAATCCAACAACAGCGTGAACAAGGATATAGGCCCAACTTCTGATCTTATAATCCGTCGAATATTCCCAAGTCTGACGTCCATAACCTTCCAACAGGTAGTGAGTAGGTTCCCAATAGTTGTAAACCTCGTCACAGTCATCAAGAATACGATATAAAGCAGAGAAACAGCGAATAATAAATAGGACTCGGAAGGCTGTATTGAGCGATAATGTAAAAGCACTTGGCTCACCGAGTAAGTCCTGTGCTCTAAAACGAGGGTTATGATAGTTCTATGACCTCTTTTTATATTTACCTCACAGTATTCACCTCTGTCTTTGTTTCCTTGGTTGTCGTTGTTGTTGTCGTTGATTTTATTTTCTTATTTGAACGTGAGCGTAACTCACGTTTACTGCTTTCACTCATTTTTACAACGGTGACAAAAGTAAAAAAGTAAAAAAAGAAACACGTTTTTCAGATGTCATATACACATTTATAAATTCATGTCCCGCATGAATAAAAGTTTTACCCATTTGGAAAGTAAACACTGTTTCTAAAAGATAGGTGAACACTACATGCACCCAAAAAAATAAGCATCAATAAGACATTAAATCATACTGACAGCCTTCATATTCCTTATAAGACTCTCATTCAAGCCTGATTCAATAATATTTCATCCCTTTTTAATAAAGAGCCTACCTTGTAAGGTATCGAATTAATTGCATTATTTCTAACCAACAATTGCATAATTGGTGGCGAATAAACAGTTGGTGTCTTTTGGCAGTGCATCTGTGTTTTTTAAACGTTATGCTAAAAGAGGACTTGACATTAGTAGTGTACAGTTCGCCATACAGCAAAATTACCCGATGATGAAGAGGCAACATATACCTTAAAGGGCCCAAACTTTGGCAAATGTGACACTGCTACTATTCCTGTATCTACCAATATCAACATCACCCCTGCATCTACTAATGAGTGGATGCTCAAAGCGAAACATGCTTTATGATGAAATAAATCAAGCTATAATTTGATAATACGATATACTCTACATACCATTAATAATGGGATCTTACATAGTCTTATTTGGTGCTTGTCTCCTTTTATTATAGTTTACTGCTTCAACCTTTTTTCTTTTTTTTTTTTTTTTTTTTTTTTTTTTTTTTCCTTTTTATCCAAATCATCTTGTTATATTCACGTAAAGCTTGATGTTTATTATGTTTAAAAATCATGTCATCCAGCTGATGCCTGCTGTAGCATTTCAAGAACAACAATAACAAAGAAATATATTGATCGACCATTTTTCCTTCTTGTATATGCTAATAAACCAATTGTACTGGTTGATTTGGGATACTTTTAGTAAAAGAGCAGTAATCAAACTACTAAATCACATACAATGCTTGATCACTCAAACACTCCTGTTACTCTCATGTCATTAGTTCCAACTGGTAGGACGAGAATGCTGTACTTGATTGAACACACCCAGAGTCGTATTTATTTATATTTATTGCTGTTGTTGCTACAGTATTGTACTTTCCAAATCATTGCCTAATTCACGACTTTAAGTTATCCAACTCAATTCTATTTGACTCCATTCTATCTTTGAACGTAATATAAGCTCTCTGTTTGATAACTAATTATAATAATAAACTCTATTTCTTTAACCCCTTATCAATTCACGCATCGTTGATATTATAGAAAGTTCATCTAACAAAAGAATGCAGGTATTTGATTGAACCTCACTCGAGAATAAAGGAAGTAGTCTTACTAGCTTTTTGCTACAAGATACAGAGAATGGTCTCAACAGTCATACAGAGACCAAAGGCAAATTGTCTACACTTGGCATCCTTTCTATTTTGTTGTTAGCTAATGATATGTACACTTTATTACAAATGTGATTGTTTTAGTAAAACATACACAAGTCCAACCTGATGACTTACCATCTCTGGGAACATTGCGTAATTGAAGCTAAAATGTCTCTCTTTTCCTCCGTTGACATTGAACAAATGACTGATAGTGTTTGATTATCCTGTTTCAAACACAATATTAACAAGGTGTCATATTACCTCTCTCTGTTCTAATGCCACTAATGTACACGCCCTCCTTCTCTCTGTTTTATCTCTGAAACATTTGTATCATACAGACTGATAAGTAAAATGTATGTAGAATAGCTAACCAATTCTTCAAAAGTTGATAACATGAAGATGAAAAAGAAGGCATTATTAATAAAGTAGATTTATGTGATTTCCCGATTTAGGTGTAGAAATTAGCTTGAGCATATGACTATCCCTTTGATAATATTGAGGAAAGGGCAAATCAATCGTCAGAAAGAAGAAAACACCTGCTTTATTACTGTAATATCAATGTTTTTTCCTTAATGATCTAATCCCCTTCATCACCCCCTCCTTTATTTTCCCTCTCTCTCTCCCTCCTTTCCTCTTTCTCTTTCTCTCTCTCTCTCTGTTTGACCCCCTTTACTCAAGGATATTCGTAGATGCAAATTAACTCAAAATATCTGCCGATTTTCGATGATTTGCATACAAATCAAATATCTAAGCATAGGCCACTTTTTTTTTTTCAATTTTATTTCTCCCTGGAGGCAATATGAAAAAAATAAAAGAACATGTTTACATTTGGCTTTATAGTATCTTTTGACATATGACTCGTATCAATAACCGATAATGGAACGACTACGTTCTTTTTGCTTCTAATTGACATAAGAGTGATAAAATTGGAAAGGAGTGTAGAATGTATATGAACGTAAGAATCTTGTAACACTGAATAAGGAGAAGGGGTGGAGGCCGTGTGAGAGGGGGGGGGTGATGATGACAAATGAGGACAATATCAAACAAACTCTTTCTTATTCAACGTGCAATATTTCGTTCTTTAGGTTTTCGTCATCATGACCAATATGATAATGTGATTATGCGCCACTTTTTAAGAAATAGTTCAAGGGGAATCAGAAAAGACATTGAACAATAAAAGCTTTTAGGGAGTAAAACGATTCAACTTGAAACAAACAAAAAGAGTAAAACAGAGAAAGGGGAAATAGGACAAAAAACGTGTCAGTATTTCCTGTCCTTTTTTTTCAAGAGTGAGCGCCAAAATTATACTATTTTGAGTTGTATCCGAGCCTCCTCTTTTTATTATTTAAATACGATTCCTCTTTTCTCTTTTCTTTTTTCTTTATTATTAAATTATCAAATGGATATTAAAAGACCCTCATTGTATACTCGGCTTCGTCATGCTTCTAAATTTATTTCACGAAGAACAGATCGTCGAAGGCACCAAGCGATAGAACCAGAAATAGATGTGGATCAAGAAACATTATATGAAGAGCCTATCGAGAAACACAAGTGGACATGTCTTGATGAGGACAATGGTTCAATAGATGATCATTATATGGATGACATGTTAGAATCCTATACAAATACACTTGATAAACTATTGGGAATACCTAATACTCAATCAAATACGCGCAACACGGCTGTTCTTATTGTTCTATCTCCTTGTGCATTAGCAGCTGGTAATATTGCTCGACAAAGACGAAAGACACATAAACCCTGTATTCAACTCTAGTTACTATTATTGCTGCTATACCTATTATATATATATATTATATACCAAGTATTTTATACATATGCATATCCTTTTTCTTTCTTTCTATATACCATTTACATATAAATATACCTAATCCTTCCCTTTTCTTCTGTTTCTCTCTCTTCATGTCTTTTTTTTAAAAATAAATATCTATATGAAAAAGAGTATAATTGTATAAAAGCACTTCTTACTGTCTATTCTACTCTTATTTGCTCCTTATTATCTTTCGTCACATAATTAGCTGCATTGATCATACATGTTTAACAATAAAAAGTTTGTCCTGCAACTGGAATTTGAACAACCGCCTTATATATTCTTTCTTTTCGACATTATGGCCTTTGGTAGAGATTCGTATTGGGCAAATGGTGAAGAAGGGGCTGCCGTTGCCTGTTTTATATCTGGAATAGCTGTTATCCTTATGGGATACTCTGTTTATTCTCACTTGAGATCAATACAGGATAGACATGTCCAAATAAGACGACATTCAAATAGATCAGATACCAAACTCGAAGATTGTAAAAAAAAAACAACAACCTATTCCCACTTGAATTCTCATTGATACATTATTATTATTTAGCCATCAACTTGGATTCTCTAGCATATTTGATGCAATCGCCTAATGCCAACATTCAAAGCAGGTACCTTTTTTTTTCTATGTCAGTTGCGGCATATATCTCTCAACTAAACATACACATTCTAGTGCAGCAAAGATTATACTTGAGAGAGCCATGTCTGGTAAAATAAAACCATCTCGTACATAAACAACATATTCATATCTTTTTAGCAACTCATCTACCAAAGATTATTGCAGCTTGTGCAGATGATCAACCGATGGATATTCGATCCAAGTCACTTTATTCGCTTCAATTATTGACAAGAAAAGGTATGCACATACTTGTCAAATGTGAACCTTGTCTCATAATCCTTAAAGAAGGAAATAAGGCTGCTTTACTACAAGCCGGTGCTTTGAATGTGCTAGTGGACGCATTAAAGTGTACGGATCCAGACATGAAGGAAGTCACCCAGCGTTATGTAGCAGTGGCTGTTTGTGATTTAATTCAAGGAAGCGGTAAAAAGAAGCAAAACAGCTAATATATTATGAATCTAAAGCGGTATGATAGATATCAATAAATACAAAATACTCGAACTTGGCATTTTGGAACCAATCAAGCGTATACTCACATCAAAGAACATTCGTAACAATGAACTCAAATATTGGACACTCATGATCTTGTATCAAATATCTCTTAGCGGTAATTTATATCATGTTTTTATTGATCATTATAGGGCTAAAGCAAATAGAAATAGATCCTCTTCCTCATGTGCTGATAGACAATGGGTTCGTAAGTCTATTAGCTAAAATGGCTCGTTTGACATATGGTAACACAAATATGCCTAAATTCTGTATGCAAAGTCTCGTCAGGATCACATCAAATGTTGATGTTGCAGGTAACATACACATATTCAATGAAGTTGAATATATTTATATATACTCAATGATAATAGAGGCCAAAAAGATTCTACTCGAGCTATTGGACTACAATATTATCGAGCTTATCTCCATTTGCTTACGAGGCGATGATGTCGAACTCATCTACTGGGCTGCGGGTCTGATGCATGAGTTTGTCATCAAAGACGTTGTGGCTGATAAATTTAGGCAGATCAAGGGTATCCATACCATTCTATCAGGTCTACTTTCTGCTGAAGAAATGTACATATCCCGTGTCATTTTGAGAACAATAAAATTCATGGCGGCAGGACAAGATAAATTTCTCCAGGACATGGTTCGGTCAGGTATGGTGAAGAAAATTATGCATTGTCTGTCCTTGAATGATGAAGATGTCAAACAGTGGGCTATATTGTGTATTCATGTCGTTGCTGGCCAAGGTACTTAACAGACGAGTGACTCTAGTTTACAACAACTGATATTCCAATTTAGTTGAATCACATCAAGATATCATTACCGCTCCCGAATTTGAGATCTTACTCGAACTGGCAATCTCATCCAAGATGAAAGTAGCCATTTATGTATCCGACATAATTTCACTTATCTGCTGTATAAGTAAGTTGGATCCCCCCAAAAAAAAATAGGCAGATACTAACTGGACAGCTGCAGCCAGCAATGCAACTTGCTTAGAACCACATATAAAATCATTATTAAAAACACTGAATACATTATTGCTGGAAGGTGAGTCTGATGTGCAATATAATGCAGCAGGCGCTATTTTCAACATTATGACGACAAACAGTAAGTGTCAACAAGGTTCCTGCTCCATAATAATTGTATTATTGTAGCTCCCTTTGCCAATAAGGTACGACAGATCAATTTCAAAAACATTTTGTCTGTTGCTACAACAGCAACAAACGAACGTGTTCAGATGATTTGCACTAAAGGAGCCCTGATGGTTGTCATCAAGAGTAAGTAAACATATTTAAAATACTTTCTTGGCTTGATAACCATGTAATAGATCGATATATGGTATTTCAAATCAATAGCCAAGTGACTGATCCTTTGATTGAAACGGTCAACAGTATCTCCAAATTTATCCTACCTATCATGATCAGCCAAGCACTAGTACGATCAACGAAAAACCAAGTACTTGGTAGCAGAACAAGCAGTATCCATGACGATGAACTAGATCCACCGTTGATGCACACGGATACGGACGACGAAGACATTCCGATGGTCCGTCAAGAAGATTATATTGACGTGACCGAGGAAGGTACGATCTCGAATGCGTCTCGTCTTGACCGTGTTTTGAAGGACCGCGAACGAGCAAAAAAGAAGGGGAGCCGAAACAACCATTCGAGCCACAAGGGAGGTATAGGTGACAGTTCTCGTCTGTTCAACACGGCTCTCTCTGTCAATGAACGTGACACGCTGTTCAAAAAGTTTGAGCTGCCAGCAGCGATGCGTAACCAACTAGCAGGTGCTTTGACATCCCTTAACATATTGCTCGAAAACGATCAGGTGATCGGCAGTACTATCACGGGTAAGCGCAACAGCCAGAATATGATGGACATGATTGACGTCATGCTTGATTTTGACGAACTCGAAGGACGAGCGGCATCGTATATTCGGACAAGTCGTAGTGGACGATTGACCAACTTGAACACGCATCCTTCAGAAGACAACTTGATGTTGCCAGATCATATCCGACAATTGACAGAGAATTTGGTTTATCTCGTTACTTATCCTGCCCTACAAGACTGGGCGGATAGCTGTTGTAGGAATTATCCGCTCAACACGATTACAGAGACGAGAGCAAGTGAGTTGTATATGGACGCCTTGCAATGGATTTATACATTTAGCGAGTTTCCACAAAAATCAAGCTCCAGAGGAAAACAACTTTTGGCTTTCAAGAAAAGTAAACAGCTACAACAACAGTTCAGTGATTCAAGTATCAATAAGAATAGTAGTAGTAGTAGTAGTAGTAGTGGTAGTAGTAGTAGTAGTGGTAGTAGTAGCAGCTCAGATGAGGATGAGGATGACAATCAATTGTTCTCTATCTCTTCTGAAAAGAAATCAGATAAACAGGACATTGAAGCGACCACGTTTCAAAAACCAACGTCCTCTTATGGCTCCAAGCATTACGCAGGATTTTCTCGTCGTGCTCTTACATTATTACAATCCTTGACACGTTATGGTAAAAAGTTAAAAACACAGAGTTTTTCTCTTTTCATTAACAGTGATATGTAGCATCTGTGAGACAATATCTTATTCACGATATGCAATTTATCAAAATTCTTTTATATTTATTAGAAGCAGATATTAAATCTGCTGATCGCACCATAACCTGTCTTGGTGCTCTCTTTGCCAATGACCCTTGCCTCATGATATCCGAACACCAATTCCAGATGCTGGCCATCCTGGTATGGCGCAGCATGATAAACACCAACAAAAAGGCATTCCAGTTCTATAGCCAACTTGTCCTGGCGTACTGCAGCCGTATCATCGCATCTAAAATGAACAAGACACCGCCATCGAGCATGATGAATAACCCAGTCTTTGTCGAGATAGACCTTGTCTCACGATCCAAGTTTTGCTTTGTCAGCTATGAATCATATCTTCGCGTTCGCAATGACTCTTGGACATTCGAGACCGTACGCGCGACTCATTGTGTGCCTGCTATGACGTCTGATATTCTGGAACAAGGCGAGGCTCACAAGTATGCGTATGAAGTCATCTTGGAGTCTAGTGGGTTGATGCAGATCGGATGGGTGAGCGATCATTTTGAGTTTGATCCTGAAGGTGGTAAAGGTGTAGGCGATGATGTGCATTCGTTTGGATACGATGGATCGCGCGCGAAAAAGTGGCATGGCAAGTACTCCAACATGAGAACGACGTCTTATGGTCTCATATGGAAGGAAGGAGATGTTGTAACGTGTGCTATTGATATGGACGAAGGTGAGATACGGTATTATCTCAATGGTATTGACATGGGCGTTGCTTTCTTTGGTATATCTATTAACCGTACATGGCATCCGGTGAGTTCAAAAATGAGTAAAAAAAGAAAAAGATATTAATACCCTATTTGAAGGCTATTTCTCTTGCAACAAACCAACAATGCAAATTTCAATTCGGAGGTTCAATCGATCCATTAAATTATTTACCAGAAGGTTATTCACCTATTGCCGCACTAGCAGTTCAACCTGCTACCACTATGAAACTACCACCTCCACGTCGTGCTCCTAAAATAGACCCATTTGAAGAGACAGATGTAGCTGATTTGTCAAAGGCAATGGAACAAATGAGCGTCAGGTCGCCCGACTTGCATAATATTGGAAATGTCGAACCTAACCTCAAGCCGATTGATTACATCGAACAGACACAAAAAACCGTCGAAGGATCAACCGAATTTACATTTTACTTTATGAAGGCTGGAAAGCATGAACAAAGCTTTTTGCCATCGATCTATTACGAAGTCTCTGTCGCATTTCCTAAAAGGGATGACTCGTTTGATGTGGTACCATCAGATAGGAGGTAAAGCAAAAAGCCAAGTGTAAAACAAGTGAACCTTATTCTTTTATTAGCACCATCATGTTTGGTTTACAAAGACTTTTATCAGACACATTTATCTATTTTGAATATCAAACGATCGAAAAGAGCTTGACGTTCGTCATCGGATCTGACCGATCCGAGTCCTTTGAATTCCATGTTCAAGATGGGGATAAAATTGGTGTGTTATATATGAGCGAAACGAACGCATTTGGCATCACACAGAATGGAACGGTCAAGATTATTGTATATGTAGGCAGAAGCACACAGGTGGAACCTTATTTGCCGTTTGTTACAGGTTCTGTCAAGATGGAGATGAATCGCGGAGAGAACCCGTTTAGGTGGGACTGTGCTAACCATGCATCAAGCAAGCAACACATGTCAAATTATTTATATCGCCTGATGGGAAAAATATCCAAATTCTGATAGTAAACATGGACGCACAGACACATTGAGGGTGTACATGAACTTGAACTTTATAAATACATATATACATACAATATAGAACTACATAAAACATACATGTATAAAAAAAGAAAAGACGCAGCGTGCATAATTACAGTGATACAGAGTTAAGGAGAGGAAAGAAAAAAATAAATAAACTAAGCTTGGATTTCATGTCGTTGCTCATCCAATGATAATCTTTGAGGAGGCGTAGTTGAAGAAGAAAGGGTTGTCAAGATTTCGATTTGACTATTTTCTATAGCTTGCTCCTTTGGCGAAAGCGACTGTTGATGAATCATGAGGTCCTTATATCTCCTTGTCTTTATAAACTTGGGTACAGAGTCTTCTGCCATCATCTTGCACAAATGGTCATTCACACGGCTGAGTATTCCCAAGAGTTTGGTTAGGCAACGGTCAGGGGAAAGACCGCGGATGACGATCGTTCGTTGCTTGACACTGACTTGAGGGGGAAGGAGTAGGAGACGGTCACATGGGCCGAGCGGTTTAGTCACGGTAGTGGCTGGCAGAGTAGTAAAGTAAGGAACCTTGGTATTGCTCGGAAGGTGTGGGACAGGGACGAATACAGAATTGATAAAGTTTAGAATCTCTCGATGGAGCATATGATCGATATTGACGTCGGCTTTTGCGTCTGGGCTCAGGTACATCTCATAGACAGCGTAGCACTCAGCAAGCTGGTCTAGGGCAGACAGTGTACCCAGCTTGTAGTTGCGAATCAGCCGATCATGGTCAACCCAGTAATTAATGTTCTCTTCGCAGTAATTGGCTCTAAGGAAATCACGAAAGTACATGCGGAGGAGCGGAGTGTCCAAGATGTGATGTAGTCGTGTGTATTGCGAGGTATCCTTGGATGCAACACTTCCATGGGACATGCTAGAGTCTGTAAGCGACATACTAGGCGGCCGTAATGGCGCGCCTTCTTTAGATATAGACATGGTTGCTAGCTGTTCACTAGCATCACCTAATGAGCTACTACGAGACATGACTATGTATAAAAGATAAGAAATGTGTAATAAAGGGAACGACAACACATACCAGCAGACGATGGACCCTCTTCATCTACATGACGATGACTCCTACTGACTGATGACTGTGGGCTTGGTCTCTGCTTGATCATGGAAGACTTGCTACTAGAACTTGTTTCTGAAGTGAAGGAAATGTCGCTTGCCTGCTGAATAGCCTCTTCCTGAGACGGTTTCCATCCGGCAATAACCAAGCCTCGTTCAGTAACATAGTAGATGGCAAACCGAGATGTCTTGAACGAGATGCCATCTTCATTGACACAGAAGGACTTGTCTGATTTATCGACCACAAGGCCAATCCATCCAAACAGGACAAACTCAGAGGCGACCATCTCAGCTTCCTCCTTGGAGCTCACCGTCAGTCGGTCAGCGAGCCATTCGACACATTGAGTGCCTAAAAACGTGTGTTGATACCGAGACAGGTTCTTTCGATCGATACCACCCACATCATCTAAGACGAGCGCATCGAGGGGTAAACTGGCAAGCATCGCTTTGAACGCAATGGTCATGTTGGCGCGCGAGAAAGTGATCTGGTCGTCATGATCTGTCAATCGGTCCAACTTGATGATCCGTCCACCTGTACTTCCCGATACGGAAGGTACCATATAAGGAGCATTTAATGCAGCAATCAAACTGTTTTTCATCTCCACTTGAGTGTAGTCGGCGAATTCTTCCAAGATGTATTTGCCTTTAAGTGTCGGGCACCATAGACCTTTATCCTTGACTGTCCAATTATTTGGGTCTGTCGCATTCATGATGAGACGTGCAGATAGAAAGTACTGTATCATGTTCTTGGCCGTCGTAGTATCCATGCTAAATGTCGTTGTTGTTCTCGTCGAGATCTGTCGTGATGGGTCGGATGGGTCAGGTTGTCGATGAACATGAATGAATTGAAGTGATGACATGACCTTGATGGCTTCATCGGTGGTAAATGTGTATGGATAAGTGCGAAAGAAGGTTCGATGATCTGTTAGTTCAATTTGGAGTAAGACTGCGGAGAACATGTCATATAGATCCTAATTATTAAGTGCATCAGAGAAAGGGAGAGAGAGAGTAATCAATCTATAATTGATGCTTACTTTGGTAAATGGTCTTCCCTTTTTAGTTATACGCATCATTGTTGTATAAGTAGCAAAGCTTGAGTTCAATGTTTTAGGCATGTTTGCTTATGTAAGGGAATGAACAAAGAGTATGAAAGTAAAGGGATAATGAAAAAGGAAAAGGAAAAAGAAGGGAAGGAAAAAGGGGAGATGTAAGATTTATACAAAAAAAAAATAACCTTAAATGCTTTCCTTTCCTGAATGGCGCGATGTAAGCAAAAGTTACACGAATAACAAGTTTCATGATGGACAATATCAGGCACCAAGGAAGAGTGGAAAAAAGAGAGAGAGAGCTACAAGCCACTTTACAAATTCCGAAATATCGAGTTATTCTTCTTTTTTTTTCTTGCCAATGTTTACAGACGAAAGAGAAGATACGCTTAGAGAAGTAGCTGCTTGTGGAAATATTAAAGCAGTACTTCACTTTGCTCATGCAGGTGTTAACTTGAACTCTCAGAATAAAATGAACGGATGGTATTCAGAAAAAAAGAAAAAAAAAAAAGAAACAAGCTATTCTTAACCTTATTGTCATAGGACAGCGTTACATTGGGCAGCTCACCGCGGTCATGAACATGTCATCACTGCCTTACTCAAAAGTGGAGCTGATCCTCTAGTAAAGACACATAAGGGACAAACTGCTTTAGATTTGGCAGTTAAACATGAAGCCTGTGTGGCACTCTTGAAAGAGGCTATGGGTGACCAAGCTCAAACAAACGCTGGACCTGAACCTGAACTGCCTATCGTTCCAACTTATTTAAAGAATCCAGACTTGGAAAAGACGTGGTTATTGCCCGATGAATTTACGGAAAATAAAGTTGAAAATATAGTAAGGAAACAAAAGGCAAAGGACATGTTGAACACACCAACCGTGATAGCAGGTAGGTTACTCAACACTATCTCAAAGCTGTTGTTGATACGATTGTGTAATAGAAGAAAAGAAAGAAGATAAAAATGAAGATGAAAAGGAAATCTTGGTTTATTTATCTGCACGTAAAGACGATAGCTTACTTGGCTCAGTCTACTTAAAAGATCAATCGATTGAATCAGCCTTGGAAATCATTAAACAGGTATAAGTTATTTATTAACATAAAGTTCCGTGCGTGTAGGGAGAATAAGAAAATGTTGTTAACATGGAATATATATAAAAGGAAATCGATGGATTACCCGATAAATTTGGACTTGTTCGACATAATGGAAAAGTCAGTATTCCAATTAACCCCAAGCAGATGAACAAGAGGTTATTTGAACTATTTAGAACAGAGGAAGATGCGTTGATCATCGTTCAATTAGGGTAAATAAAAGAGATCCATGCATTCATATCTTTTTGTTCTTTTTAATACGGTTTTGACATTGGAGATGAAGGAGGGACAAGCTATTCCCTTTGTCTTTAGTTAAAAACCAAGATTGATCATTAAAGGGCATCCAAACTATGACTCAATACTTCAAGTATATTTATTGAGTAAAGAAAAAAAAAAAAAAAGGAAGGGGATGCACACATTTATATAAATGAATAAAAAAACCAGCTTATGTTTTTGATACAATGGTTGCGATCGAATTGTTTCTGATGATGGGTGTTATTTGTTCGTTATCGTTGTCAGGGGGATTGTCTGATAAAATGGTGGAAGTAGCAGCAGCTGTTGCCATTTGTATATTATCCGTCCATTCCCTTAAGCCTTTCTTGGTATGAAGTTGACGACGATGGAAAGGTAGTATTTCATTGTTATCATCTAGTGCAGCCAATGAAGGGTTACTACTGCTGCTCGTACTACTGTTACTGCTCCCTCCTTCCTGTAAACAAGATCCACTCTGACTTCGCTCTCTTTGTTTAATTGATGTACTACTATTAGAGCGAATGAAATTGGTGAATCGCTTTGTTACAGAGGCACTAGATGAAGCACGAGGTCTATTACGATATTCTTTTTGTGCTGGTAATGCTGGAAGACTTGGCTTGCTCTTCAGCCGAGAAATGGGTGTTGTGGATAATGAAGATGAAGGTAGAGAAAAGTAATCAACAGACTGTTCAGAATTTGGCGTGGATATAAAGGGTGGTGTAAGATATCCTGTCAGGCTACTACTATCACTGTAAGCCCGGTTACGACGGGTCATGTGAACTTCTTCATTCAATCCTTCTGTATCAACGTCATGGTCTCGACTATTGTGAGATGAATGTGAAAACATGGCCAGGAGTCGATCATTGTCATTCGACCAGTGCGCAGAACAAAGTTTGTATTCCAATGCGACCGTGTGTCTTGCTGTCCTTTCTATAAATCTGAATCGTGTAATATAATTATCAAAATAAGGACCATGGCAGTACGAGCATTTACTGGCGCGGGCCAAGTAGTCTTTGATGTGAGAAGCAAGGTGATTGGGGATATCTATTTCATGTTTAACAGCGATCCTAGCGCATGTTTCTAGTAAAGAAGGAGGATCATGAGGCAAATCATAGGTGTATTCATCCTCAAAGGGACATTCCTCTGTTAATAACTTTCGAAGTGTTGTTAAAGTTGCTATTTCTGCCGGCAGAGATTTTAAGGGGTTGAAAGATAAATTGAGAGATACAAGTTTCGATAGTTCAGATATTTCTTTTGGTAAATGGGCCAGTTGGTTATTGTTGGCTATGATGATGACCAGTTTACGTAGTTGGCCTATAGAAGGAGGTAATGTACTTAATTGGTTATGGCTAACGTTGAGAGCCTTTAATTTAGATAGAAAAGCTATTGTGTCTGGTAGTTCTACTAGCTTGTTTTCTGATATATTCAACACAGTCAGATTCTTCAAGTAGCCTACTTCTTTTGGTAATTCAGTCATTTGATTATTTGACCTACATTCAATTTAGTATTTATTCATTAATATTATTTATATATACACTTACAAATTTAGCTTTGTTAAGTTATCAAGATAGCCAATGGTTGGACTTAGCTTAACTAGGCGCCTATCGGACAAATCAACCGACATCGATGGTCCCGTTAGCCTTCTCTGCCTTCTTCTGGTTGGAGTCACATCACCAATGGTAAGTCGAGACCATTGTCTGTTTGGTTCATCATCTAATTCCAATAGTTCTGTTTCCATAGGATCATTTATAGTGTTATTATAGTGAACCAAATCGGGATAATACGTCTGATCTATGTATTCCAAATCCTCTGCTAAACCTCTTCTAACCAGTGATAACCTCTTCTGGCCCTGACATGTAGAACACGGCTCTCCAAGGACCGATACAATCATTTGCTCCTTGTCTTTATCCTGATGACATTGTTCACAAATAGCTTGTAATCGATATAGGTGCGGATTTGTCAACACAGGATCCTTTTGTTCTTCACTTGTCCCTTCTTCACTGATGCTCTCTTTTTGTTTATTCAACCTTGAAGGGTCATTGATATATCCAAATGTGAGTGGTGCATGTTCTCTACTTGTGTGTTGCCCCATGTAGTGTATGCTTGAATAAAGAATAAAAAGTGTAAAAAGGAGAAAAGGAGTGAAAAATATGGAAAAAAATAGTACAAGGCCTCTGCTTTTTAACTTTGACTAAAAAGGAAACTCATTTCGACCAATTATGATCATCATCATCATCTTGTTA
>JAMYHX010000264.1:0-57909 GCA_025529335.1 Rhizopus sp. PT2906 | reverse complement strand
AGTCTCTGTTGGTCAGGAGGGATACCTTCCTTGTCTTGAATCTTTTGCTTGACATTTTCGATACTATCAGAAGATTCGACTTCTAAAGTAATCGTCTTGCCGGTAAGAGTCTTTACGAAGATTTGCATTTTTTAAATAAGAAATAAAGAATAGAATATAAAAAAAAAAAAAAGAAAAACAAAAGATCGAACGGAGGGTATTTATATTCTAAAATGAGCTGCGGCGTAACCAATGCGTAATCGAATATGATTGGTTTATATTGATGTCATCGCATGAAGAAAGTTCTTTCATTTCCTTAAAAAGAACAACAAGGAATCTCACGGGTGATTGATTAAAAATGATTTTAGCTGATTTTTTTTTATTTATTTATTTTATTTAAACAAATCAAATCTTTTAAAATAGTCTCCTTTTTCATTATTTTCATTATGTTTTGACAACATTCGTCTTATTATTTGTCAGCTTACTTTTAAAAGCTTTCATTGTCAACATAACAATATCAACTGTAGGTGTGTGTGTATGTAAACCCCTAAATAAAGACTTATCAACTTTGAAACTCCACCACTAAAACCGAAATGATGACTTACAAAATTTCACTTTTTTTCCCTCTTTCTCTCTCTTTCTTCATAAACCCAAATGGCTTCCTCTGAGAAAAAGCGTCCTTTAATAGAAGAAAATACGAATGAAACAGTATCCTCTATACCTTCAAGACCACCTCTCAAAAAGAGATTTACAAGCTCAATGAATGTACAACAAGCAACTAGTCAAGCGAATACCTTACCTGCTATTCATACACCCACGACTGCCGCTACTGCTACTACTTTTATTGCTACTTCTAGTACTAGTACTAGTACTAGTGATACTCCAATGGAGCCACTAGGTCGTATAGACAAGTTTCCCATGGCTAATATAGAATTTCCTGTAAAGTTAGTCTCTATTTCTACATTTATCTATTCATGTACTAATCTCTATTGTAGATTGATTCTTCTACTTTTACAAAAGAAGCTTTATTAACTCATATGCGTTCTGCTAAAGTACGTTGACATGTAAACAATTAAAGTCAATTCTAATTCATCAACTTAGGAAGAAGCCAATTACTTGGAACAAAAACATGATGCGCTTGAACAAACATTTATCAACAAAGAAGCAACTCAAAGCCTATTACGAATTGAATGGAATCTTGTATGTTTATTTAATCTACATCATCATATGCGCTAACCTACTCTCTTCAGATTCAATCTGAAATTCTATTCATGGCTAAAATATTGGTGAATCTTGATTTGCCTGAACCTTCTGGTATGATCCATACACATGTTGAACTAATTCCAAATTAACACATTATTAGTTCCTTTATCAACAAAAATGACCCTAGAGGAACAAAAAGACTGGTGCTATAACAGTTTGTTAACCATCAAAGAGCTTGGAACTAAAGCGCTAACAAGATTAGAGAGCTGGAGCAAACATGCAGAACTGATTGAAAGAAGATTTCGTTTAGAGGACGACATCATGCTTAAGCGAGTCATTGTCTCTGATTGGCTTAAAAATGAAATTGTCGATCTTGAACAATGCTATAAACGAGGCGAACTGGTCATGAGAGAATTACAGCAAAGATTGCAACATTTAGAAGATGAAACGAAAGCAGCAGAAGGAAATGTCGTTTTGGCAAAAGAACAATTAGCTGAAACTACGGAAAAATTAGAAAATTGTATTCAAGAACTATCGGCGGTTTGCAGAAGAAGAGATCGTGCGAAGAGCAAAACGGTAGCAGCATTGACTATGGGCGGTTTAGGAGGAATGACTGATAGTGGACCTAGTACAGCAGCTGATGACCAGCCTGCATCATCTTCTGTAAAAAAGGAAAAGCAAGAGGCTACACTAGAGGTAATATATAAAGATATAAAGAGCCAATGACATACTAAAACAACGCTCTTAGAAGGGCTCTGCTGAAGAGCAATCAGTCAAGACACAATTAGAAGAGCATAGACTTATTCTGTCAGCAAGAGAGAAAGAAATTGATGATTTGAAAAAAGATCGCCAAAACCTACTGCAGGATGAGGACAGGTTGTTGTCCATGTTTAAGTTGAGTGAAGAACGACTACTGGAGACTGAATATGTCAAGACGCTACAACTCTCTATCGATCATTACAAAAATCGATGTCATGATTTAGAGCAAAAAAGGGTAGAGCTGGAACGCGAACTGGATAAGATGTCTGCTGCCAGAAAGCAACTGATAGAACAAATAAAGTCTGAAAAGGTATCACAGGGAATGACCATGGAGTCTGAGATACGCAGGATGGAAGGAGATCTCAATCGCATTCGTGGACAAAGGGACAGCTTTCAATCGTTAGTAGAGGAACAGAAAATAAAGGAGTCAAAGGAAAAGGAAGGATACGACAAGATCATTTCATTTGCAACCCAGGGCAAAACTCGAATCGCATCCTTAGAAAGCCGAATCGATAAATTAAAAAACGATCAAGAAATGGCTGGCCCATTTGAAAAAGAAGCAAATATGTACAATAGTTTAAAGAAGCAGCTAAGGTAAGATTAAACTTTTAGAATACATACAGAGACTAATCTTCTTTAAAAGCCATATGGAGATACTATTATCAAGCTTACAACTGATAGAGAAAAAAGAAACACAAGAGAGTCATTTCGATATCAAAGCAATGCAACAGGCATTGGAGAAATGGAGCTCGCATTCATTAGTGAAGCAATACGATCAGATTTATGAAGATTCTCAAAAGTCTGCACTAATGGTAGACTTTTTGGAAAAGAACGAGAGTCATCTATTAGAGGAGATTGATCGTGTAGCCAGTATTTATGGAAAGTTAGAAGAACAACAAAGCAAAAAGGTGTTTGATTTTGCTCAAAAGCGCGATCAAATGCTGAAACTACAGGCAGAGGTATTTTAGATAGCATATACATCAAACAGTGTTTCTTATGACTTTAAAGATATTAAAATATGCCCAAACGTTTGGATCTCTACTGTCAGCAAAAGAGAAACAAATGTCTACTGTTTTATCTTTAAAGGCCACAAGAGAAAAACAGCAGGAATTGATCAAACAACTTGAAGAAAAAGAAAAGAATTTAGAAATACAAGTGGTACTTATAAATGAAATGTTTGGTAGATTGTCACTAACTCACTTGTTTAGATTGAAAAAGAAAATGAACTTAGAAAGCTAAATAGGAACATAGAGGAAGATAGAATTGATTTAGAAGATATTTCACACGTATGCGATGATTATAGAGTGACTATAGATCAAAACGAGATATTGCTAGTAGAGGTAACTGTCTTGTTTAAAGACAAACGTTATTAAATAACAGATATAGCTTCAAAAAATGCTGAAAGATAAAATGAAGCTGATGGAAGAAGAAAAGCAATTACAAGAAGAAATTAGAGAAAACTATGAAAAGATGAAGAAAAAATGGGAAAAGATGTCTCAAGGTGATAATTCAGCGGAGCAGCAATTAGCAGAAGAATGTGATGAACTTAGGGTAATGATGAAGAATGAAAGCTGACAATGTATTCTCACTCAATTTTATATCAATAGGCACTTCTGAAATGTAATACATGTCGTACACGATTTAGAAGTCATATTCTCATACGGTGTATGCATACATTCTGCAAGAGCTGTATCGATGCTCGGTTAGAGACTCGACAAAGACGATGTCCTACTTGTAGCGAACCTTTTGGAGCAAATGATGTACGAAGCTTTTATCTGTAACCATTTTATTATATAATCCATTGCATGTATTTACACACTACACTTGTGCATTTTTTCCGTGTTTTCCTTTTTTTCCCCCTCTCTCTTTATACACATATATAGTACATAATAAATATTGCCCTTTCGAATGTGTATCCTTTTGATGTAACCTAAAGTAGTAAATTATGCTCCATATTGAAACAAAAGCTTTCTCTTACTATTTTAAAGTGTAAAGAATACACTTATATTTGGTTAGATGTCACTGAATAAATTCAGGGACAATGACTACAATTTAGATCTCGTGTAACAGGGGCACTTCTTTTGTGCTTGTAAACTAAAGCCATAGTATAATATATTTTGTTTGTTTTTCTTTTTTCATTGGAATCATGTCGCTATAGTAACGCTTGTCAACTTATTTTTATGTCACTTTTGTTCCTTATTGCCCCCTTCCTTTCTCTCTCTCCCTAAGAAGAAAACAAAGATTTAAGAGATCATTTTAATTTAAACTGTTAAATTTTATATAAAAATGTAATAAATACCCATTTTTCCCTCTCTTGTATAATGCGATATTTATTTATTGTGACGTTTACGATCCTAATATCAATACTCGCCGTCAATGGCGCTTATCAATATGCTGAACGAATAGAAGATTGCCCTCAATTACAACCAAGAACCCCTCCAACATCAGTACGTGACCTTCGTGCTGACGACATAAAAGCAGTAGGTGCACTAGGTGATAGGTAAGAGGAAGTGCGTGAAGCATGGTTAAACAAAAAAAAAAAGCAAGGTATATAACCCGTCTCAACTAGTATCATGGCAGGTGCTGTCTCAAAAGGACTCCAAGGATCTCGCACTTTGAATATCAATGTAGCATTGGAAGAACGTGGAATAACGTATGGAGCAGGCGCAGATCCAGGTGCGATCACTATTCCAAACTATATTAAGCATTACAATCCAAATGTGATTGGAGGTTCAGTAGGTGAACATTGGGTTGAATTTTGCTACTTTGGTTTATGTCCTAAATGGCAATGTAATGATGATAATTTTATTTGAAGCGTCCAAAAAATACTTATTTGTTTTGTAAAGATCATCCGGAAAAAGACAACTTCAATGCTGCTCAAAGCGCTGCCATGTCTTTTGACTTGGGAATGGAGCTAGATTACCTCATTCCAGGTACTGCTTACTGATCCTCCCCCCCTTTCTTTATACATTTACCATGAACTCACTATCTGATAGCTATGAAAACGACACAAGGGTTAGATTTTGAGAATGATTGGAAAATGATCACTATTCAAATAGGAAGTAGGGATTTAACGCATGGATAACCATACCAGGAGGAGGAATTTACACAGCTTACAATAGGTGTCGACCAGTGTTATATCTGTTCAATCTATGGACCATTAATTACTCCAGAGGGATATGAAAAATCATTAGATTCCGCCCTTCGTCGTATCAGGAAAGAAGTTCCCCGTGTTTTAGTTAATCTAAGTAAATGCATAAAAGACAAGAAAAAGAAAGCTACTAAGTTTTTTTTGTTGTGGGATGAAATGAATAGTTGGTGTATTTAATGTCACCAATGTTTATGAATTGACTACAGGGAATCCTTACTGCAATGCAACCATCTTTGGCGATTTCCAGACAAATAGTCTAGAATGTTTTTGTGCTACTCATGGTTTCAAGAAGGAGGTAGATATGGCAGCAGTTGGTAAAGGAGTATGCTTAAAAATTTTAAGTACAAAATATAACCGAAGTATATTATAGCCTTTGATTCTATAGTGTTTAAGCTTGCTAAAAAATACAATGAACTCAATGACCCAACGTTTGGTATCATGTATACGCCTGCTCGTGTTGACTTGGCTACCCTTCCTATTCAGATGTATAGGTAATATTTTAGGTTTATATGATCAATGCCTTCCCCCTCTGATCCTTAAGATAGTGATGGTGATTGTTTTCATCCCTCTATAAGTGGACATGAAACATTTGCAAAGGTAATACAGATTGTTTGAAAAAAAGAAATGAAAGCTGATGCATACAATGCTTAGACTTATTGGAATACATTCTGGAAGCCATTGGAAAATATACCAAGCCTATATACCGTAAATGATTATAACAAGGTCATCTGTCCTAGTGAAGAAGATCGATTTCAGCTGAAGGCGCTTTAATAAAGAATTCTTGTATTTGATTGATCTATTTATTATTATAGTAAAAGGTATGATGGTCATTGATCTATCATAAATCAGCCGTGTTGTCAAATGCAAATAAAAGTCATGTGTGTATATAATCTATATCTTTGGAGAACCACCTAGGATTCGAGGAAGATAACGAGCCCATCCCAACTGATGGATCTTACGAACAACTGCCGGCGTGATTGCTGCAGTAATGCCAAGTCGAACAGGAAGTAGAATGGTTTTATGAATGCCATATGCCAAGATGAAGACAGACGCAAACGATGGAGCTTCATCCTTGTTGTTTTCTGTAGTTTCTGGATGATCAATGACTTTTCGTTTATACACTCCAATACGTTCACCAGCATTTCGAGCAATATCTAATGTTGCTTCTTCCAATGCTTTCACCTTTTCTAAGCCTGCAAACTGAATGATACCAAGGGTTATTCCCAAGTCGACAAATCCAACACCGAGATAAACGAGAATGCCTACTGCTCCATACTTTTTTGAGAGCTCTTTCAGCTTGGATCCCTTTGGCTCTGATTTCGCTGCCTGAAGTAGTTCAGGAGACGACACCATGTTCGATATTTCTGAGATATTCTGTTTGTCCTTGCTTGCTGAGGAAAAGAATCGTGGTTGGTTGAGATTGCATATTGTTGGTTGTCTATAATTCATAATAGTTCTTGTCATGTGCCTTTGGTAGCGCACTGTTGTTATATTTCCATGCCTTAATAGGCTTCTGAAAGCAAGGGTGGAGCGAAAGGACATGTTGAATTGCGTAGGGTGGTGAAACCTTTTTTTTTTTTTTTATTTCTTGTCTTTATTAAAGTGTTCCTAGGCAGGGGCCAACCGGAAGGCAATTTGACACATATTTTCAATTCCCGGATCGTCGCCGGGCCGAGAATTAAGCCATTGTCTCCAAGGCAACGGGAAACGCAACGTGCACGAAAAAATTCGAGCTTCGCTATTCATGCAAAAATCCTGTCTTCCAAGGTTATCAATATTAGTTTTCATATCGCTTGAATATTCTATTCTTTTCCTAAGCTTTCTGCACCGTCAACGCTATTGTTACCCCCACAATAAACTAATTGTCTTTCTTTTTTTTTTCTCCCTTTCTTTCTTTTTACAATTGCTCTAAGGGCAATGACATTTCTTTCAATTCAAGCAAGACGAACCATTAGAGCTCATTTTCACTTTTTGAAAAAAAGACAAGTGTCTACAGAATCAGTAGAACAGGGTAAGAGATGGGCTGCTATTAAAGCAATTCGTCATGTCATCGACAGTCAACCTTCTGTCATTGGTCTTGGTTCGGGCACAACGATCGTGTACGCCATTGATGAGTTAAAAAAGCACAAGATAGCACAAGACGTGGTATGTATACCAACTAGCTTTCAGACGCGACAGCTCATACTTGCCAACAATCTAAAATTGGGCAGCTTGGAACAGTAAATAAATACATTATCTTTCTTTTTTCTGTACTAATATTTATGAAAGATATCCAAGGATTGACGTTACTGTTGATGGCGCAGATGAAATTGATCCAAAATTGAATGCTATTAAAGGCGGGGGAGCATGTCTTTTCCAGGAAAGACTGGTAGCCAAAGCATCTCGGCGGTTTGTGTTGGTAGCTGGTAATATTGCGTGAACTAGGGGCATAGGTACCAATGACTAAATTGATTGTAGATGAAAGGAAACGATCAAGCCAACTAGGAACAAAGGTAAACAGACATTATATATGTTTCAATGATTTTTTAAACAAACGCAATAGTGGAAACGAGGAGTACCCGTTGAAGTTGTGCCTATGGCTTTAAGTCCCATTCAGTATACACTTGAAGAAATGTTTCCAGATGCTCTTATTCGACTAAGAATCTCACAGTCATCAGACAAAGCAGGGCCAGTGGTGACAGATAACGGCAACTTCATTCTGGACTGTCACTTTGGCCCCATACAAAATCCGGATTTACTTTACAAGGAGATTAAGTCTTTAACAGGTGTTTTGGATGTAGGTTTATTTTGCAATATGGCAGACACTGCTTATATTGGTCATTTAGAATCAGATAGTGGAGATGTCTTGTCTGTTTCCGATCTTATCAAACAATAAAAGCTAAACAAACCGTACATTTGTTTATTCATTATAAAGTAACAGGATAAACGTATCATTAACAGTATCTTGAAAATTCGGATAATAAACTAATTAGTAAATAAGCTATGATTCTCGTCTTGTTATCCTCTTGTTCACTTTCAAGATCAACTGCAGTGTCATCTGATCCTATTAGCAAATCATTGGCAGCAGCGGCTAATTCAGAACTAAGGCTGCCACCTGGTCGTAAAACTGACAGCTGTTCATCAAACGAAAGTCTCAGATAGGATTCTACAAGATCACCATGTATGGTTGCCTTTTGTCTACTAGATAATTGACAGTACCAGTCTTGAAAATCACTTGTGGCTCCAAGTAGCGGCAATGTAGGCTCAAAGATCAGTAAGAGTTCTTGGAGTGTATTCAAGACACGATATAATTGACTGCTGATTCTATAAATATGAAGTATGCTTCCTGACACTGTACAGCAGACGATTGGTTTAAGCTCTTGTAGATCATTTTCACTTGTATCCCAGGGTATTACATTATTCAATAAGAAATTCATGTCTTTAGGTACATTGTTGAGTGGCTTAAGTGCTGCCAGTGTGGGCTTGACCATAATGTCTGAGAAATGAAACGAAAATAGCGACTCAAGTCGTTTACTTGCATTCTCTTCATCAAAGTTACCATTTAAAGCAACCATGCCTCCAGAATAGCTAACTCCAACAACAGTATGATAATTCAACATGAGTAAATGATGAATTGACATGGCGTTGATATCACTATTAAAGTGGGTTAGATGAAAAGAAATATAGAGGGATCGTCTTTTGTACCTCGCTAGGAGTTCAAAGCCTTTCTTGTCTTCATTAAACTTGTAGAACGAAACAGAGTCTGATTGTGAAGTAATACATATGTGTCCCTTATTTTCATGAATAGACTTGATAACGTTTGGTAAAGCTATATGAGCAATTTCTGCTAGTCTTTTTAATGCAATAAAAAAGAAAGAATTGCGTTTTAAGATAAGTCAAATATATCAGTTTATGCTTACCTTCCAGATTCTGAGTCAAATCTATAAAGATATAGGCGATTTCCTGCCGAAAAGAGAAGCCTATGTCAACATGGTCAGTTTGCTTTCTCTTATGCTATATTTTACCTACCCAGCAGAGTATGGACAAATGGAAAGGACACCGCCCGGTAATCTTTCATTTATCCAAATACGCTTTAATACAGAGCCACGCTTTGCATATGCCTTGAGTCGATATAGTACTAATGTACCTCGTTCAATAGATGTCTCTGGAGATCGTAGAGAGCCGTTTCGTAGTGTATGCAGAGATTCCTTTGGATGACCAAAGCCCACACACAGATATTGATATTGCTTTGATTTATACACCACACACCACTCTATAGTAAAAATAATTAAAAGTTGATTTTGCATGCTATATAAAAGCTTTACCAGCAGCTGAAAGTATCATGTCGTTCTTTGCATAATTGTTATCGCGCCCCACACGTTGACTCTCTGTTAGGAAGTGACCACTAAATAATAAAGGTTAGTTTTCTTTTCTCTGTGTCGTTGCCCTATGTACATATACCTTTTTGGATTAATAAGATGCATGTAATTTTTGCGAGTGCCGGACATAATGGTTGATGTCAGCGCAATAACGTAGTTAAGGGATTCGTTATAAATAATCTTTCTTGGTGTCTGATACAAGAAAAAAATATGTTAGCTCTGTTACAAGCAATATATCATACATCATACTTGTCCCAATTCAACATTATGAAAATTGAGTCGACTGTTTGGGCTTAACTGAAAGAGATGTAGTCTATCATCTGCAACAAGAGCCAATGTCTCATCCTTTGTCTCAATGCCCCAGTTAAAAAAGGCAACTGCATCAGGAGCTCGGTCAAAGCCTTGTAGTAAAACCTGTTCGGTCTCGATCACGTTGCTGCTGTTGCATCGCAGTTGCCATAGCTGGTTGGATAACGCATATATGGTATCTTTTGCGAGGCATACAGTCAAGGATACTGCTAGAGACCCTAATGTGTAAATTGAGGGTGGCTCATCAGAAAGAGTAAGCCTGTGAGTTGTGTAATGTAGTCGAAAGCTCAAAATTGAGCCCTGTCGAATCCCAAGTAAAAAGTAGAAAGGCATGTCTGGGATACGTGGTGAGCACAGTATGCCTACAGAGTGCGGAACGGCATATGCACCTAATGTTGTTGTGCCTTCAACATAAAAAGTTGTGAATTACTCATAAGGTCATTTTTACGTGATGCTTACCCAAATCAATATTCTGATTCATTTGAATATCCGTGCCTTGTAATTCGTAAATGATGCATGAAGGTTTGTATGTGCCAATAACGAGCCATGAGGATGACTTCACCTGCAGACAATTAATGAAGCTAGGACAGTCATCTATAGGGATCTCTTTGATACGACGAATGCACAGCTGTATTTGGGTACAGTCCTCATTTATACCGTCATCTTCAATGCTAAGTATCTGCACCACATATCCTTTCTCTTTCAGCAAGCAAATGGCAACATAGGTTCCATGAGAATCCTGCCATGAAGTGGCATGTTCTATGTTGCCTTCAGAGTCACCAGTTCTATGCTGTGTGAGTATTGGTGCATTCTGACCTTGCACCATGAGTATTGAAATGCCCTTAAAGTGGACTCTCAACAATAGCCAAACGCTTTTCACGTAAATAGTGTTTGCATGAATAGTTTCTGATAAAGCTTCGCCGTACGTTGAGAGCATAATATCTTGCAATTGTCCGTCTATGTAATTTTTGTCAGCTTAATCAATTCATATCAAGCTGTTCCTACCTTTAGCTGCTATTAGTCTAGAGTCAATAGGAGAAGAAGTCATTAAGCAAGAAATTTCCGGTAGATGCGAAGCTGTTGGATTAATGCTCCATAGCCGGTTGATACTAGAGAGTTTTAGAAAAAGAAAGCAGTATATACAAAATATCTATACCCTTTCCACTCTGGTTGAGAAGAAGACACTTTGCGTGCTTTCACACCACGAGCGATAAATGTTAAGCATCCCTGCTTACCTATACCAGAGCAGACAGCCAAACTCTCTTGCTGTCCATAATAACCAGATATTTTTTCTACGTCCGTAATGGGTGCTCGATTAATCAAGCTTTGTAATACCGTGATCGCAGGAGTTTCCCATTGACTGACATCAGGGCACGGAATCTGTAAGAATATTAAAGTAAGTGGGACTGGTAAAACTACTTTGCATATGCTTACAGCTATAACTTGACTATCAGCGCATTCTCCAGCATATAGCAGTACATCCGCTCTGATCGTATTGTTATCGTTTACTAGATCAACTGTTCCAAGCAGACACATAGATTGGCCGATTGGATTTACTGAATCGATAAGAGTCCAATTCATTTCATTTGAAGACGTTATGTTCAGTCTGTATATACATCCTTCTGCTGATCCAAGATATACGTAACTTTTATCTAAATCCTCATGCTGAGTAGCAGCATTAAATAGTGGACCTAGATGTTTAATAATTGAGTAAATCCCTGAATTGATGTTGAAAGGAGTCTATTACAGTCTATACTTCCAAATGCTCTGGGAATAAAACTATTTGGATACAATACATTTCCGCACGCAAGATCATCGGAAGATAACAGACATACTTGCTGCTCCTATAAGAAATTATAAATAAAGCAGAGATATACTTTGAGAATTAACTTACGGTAACTAATAAAAATGATTCAGGTCGAAACTGAAGGGGAATAAGGAGCAGTGGTAACGGTGTATCTGACGTATGCTGGTTAGTATCAATGAATTCCTTTTTTCTTTTCAATCATTACTGCTTTCCAATGGTAATCGCCCGATTCTTTCCATAGTGACATTCTGTAAGTTGGAAGCATTGATGGCGTACAATACCAATCGACATATTTTTTCGACATCGCTAAATGAAGCAAAATGAGGCTTGTTAAAAAAAAACTACATCAAATGTCTTACTTGTATATCACAAGAGCTAACAGTATTCTGTCCATCGAAGTTGACTCTGTATGTAAAAACTCCATATGCCAAATGATGCCTTCTTCAATTTGGGAGCCTCTCTAGTTTATCAATTATTTTAGATTGATATATCATCATTTTTTGTATACGCGCACACTTTACACCAACGACTGGATCAAACCTTGATCTTGACAATGTTGGGCGTAAAATAAAAATGTCAAACTTGTCTTGCAATGACGCCACAGCGATTGCTCTTGAGCTGTTATGGTACAGGTTATAAATCACACATCATCATTGCTTCTCTTTCTCTTATTATTACCATGGATCAATGGTTAACTTCTTTCCCATTTTTGTATATTCTAACCCAGGGGAATCCAGATAAATCTTTTTTTTAAAAAAACAAAAGGTTAATCTCTATTTGTCTTTCCAAATCAGCGTTCGCTTGCCTCTGCTAGAGTCTCAAACCGTTTTATGTCGTCGGAAAGACAATGTATTGTTGTGAAAATCATTTTGCCATATTCAGAAAGCATCACTAGAACGTCTTGTCCTTGAATAAAAGAGTGCTTTCTGACTTTCCGCGAGTAACTCATTTCTTCATACGTCTCTTCAGTTTCTAGATACTCTTGTTGATCACTAAAATGACAAGAAAGTAAACGTGCGTCTATTATGTTGCCAAATGCCGCTTGTTGTAATTGCAAACAAAGTACATTCTCAAGTGAAGAATCAATCTTGTACCAATCCAGACTATTCCCCTATTGTAATGTCAATACCTTTTTGTTTATTTGCTTATTTTACCTTGACAAGAACAAGATCGGTAGGATCCAAATTAGATATTGATCCCTTTAAAATGCGTTGAATGGCTGAATTGTGGCAAATTGAGCGGTAATAAGCAAACATGATCTATCAAAGATAGCCCTTGCTCAAAAATAAAAATAATGCAGTTCTTCTAACAAGCAATGCCGCAGCCAATTGAAATTAATGTCACAGGCCAATCGAAATCAATTTCGCGTTTTCAGAAACAGAAGCCGTATTTTAGAAACCATGTTGCTTACTTAGAAATCATGTGGCAAGAGTTTCCTTAGCATTCGAAAAATATAAATCGCAAAGTCAAAGGAAGAAGACATCCATATGAAGGAAGCAAACAGAAAACGGGATTATGTTTGCTATACCTTCCGGGATAAAGCTAGGTTTTTTCGATCGGAACATTGAAAAGTGTATGAGTGCGTCATCTGCAGCGAAACAGTTGGGTATTCACGTTCGAACTGCGCAGAGGCGAGTTAAGTAGTATAATGTGTATCCTGATTGAGAGTTGTAAAATGGTAGGTCAAAAGTGTATCTTGACCAAAGAACATTAAGCGATTGTTATGAACTAACCGAGCAATTGTTAAGCTCGCGTGGTTATGTTTGATGAAAGGTAAATAAATTTATTTCGTTTTACTTTTTGACAACGGTCAATAAAGGGCTCAGGTAGCAATAACTGAAACTTTTCCAGTAAGTGCCTTATTGGCCATTGAAGTTTACTCCTTTGTTAAGGGTCACAAAAGTTATATGTAAAAAAAAAAAAAAGCGGGCATATGTGTGTGTGTGAGAGAGAGGGATTTAAAGTTTGTTCTGTGTTGTAACGGGATCATAATTCATTACTGTAGACAACCATAGTGTACTAACAATAATGATGATAACATATGCTTCATTGAAAAGAACAACCTTTGACTAGGCTCTTCATAAAAGAAATTCTTAAGATCAAGTTTAGATCTTATTGTTGGTATTCATGACAAAATTGGCTCAGCCAAATATTGTAAAAAGTCTAAATAATAAAGAAAAGACGATGTGCGCCCACAAGGTACTATCCTACATGTTGTTCTCTAAGGACGTTGCAGTTCGATGGACGTATTTTGCCTTATTAAGAATATAGTTACTATTATAAGATGTAATACCCATTTCTCTACTATTAGTGACATATACTTAAGGGAGGATCATTTAAAGAGAGGGCATAGACATTAGAAAAGACAAATATCTCACGTCTCAATAAGGAGATCTGTGCAAAAGCTAGAAAATGACATTGCGCCTAATTATCATTTACAAGATAAAGCGTGAATTTATTTCCCGGTTCTATCTCAAGAGTCAATGCACATGTCTCAACCATTCAGTATTACGAAGATATTCAATGTTTTTTCTAATGAATATTACTTGTCGTTTCAAAAGAAATCTTCTTGCCTAAAAAGCCGACTAAACCATGATATATCTAAGAAGGAGACATAACATCATTATTCTCTTGTCCAAAGAGCTATTTCAAGAGTTAGTGACACTAGAACCTCCAACAGGTAGTAAAAGGAGAATAAAGCAGATGAAAAGGGATAAGAAATATAACAAAGAAAAGAAAAGGAAAGAAGTAAACAGGAAAAGGGCTTTATCTCCTCTCTTTTTCTTGCAAGTCTATCCAAATATAAAGTTTATGTACAAGAACCTTAAAGCTAAGGGACCAACAAGAATAAAAAAAAAAGCTTAAACATGTCTATTTGTTCAATTCTTTTCTTTTTCTTCTCTTTTCAAACCCACATAGTTATTACAAGAGAATCAGAGCTTCTCTTAGAAAGCCACAAGATAAAATTAATAACAAGAGCAATTATCTTTTATAACTGGAAGCAATGTATTCTCTAGAGTTTGCAGCTCATGTGAGTCGATTATGTATGGAAGAAATCTTATCGAGAGGTAGAGTGGGTATGATTATACTTGGTAACTGTCTAACACAAACATGCAATAGGTCTAACAGAGCGCAAAATATTGCGTAAATCAGGTAGGCATTCTTTATCTCTACTCCTATATTCGTATCATTTCTTTTATTTTTTTTTATTTGATTTTGACATTAGAAGCCTTGACAAAAGCGCCTCCATCATCCCCTCTTTTTTATACTCCCCTTCATTTTCTCCCTTTTATGTCAGTTGCTAATATTCATCTTCTTAGTCCCTAATAGTGTTCTCCTATTAAAAGTGTTTCGCAAACAACAGTGCACAGCTGATGACCTACATCATGTCAGCATCCATTCAGTGGCTACGTTAATGCAAGACACGCTCTGGTGCTGCCAAGAGCGTATTATATCCAAAAAAGTATGGAAGACAATAAATTATGAAAGTAAAAAAAAAAATGCTATTAAAGAAATTAAAAGGAAATAACTAACCGATTCTCTCAAGCATGCACACTTGAAGAGCTTTCCAGATTTATATCCAAGAGAGGTATCGTGTTGTTGTCGGATATCTTAGACTTTTTAGTCGAGATTAAGCGACACAAGTCATACAACTTAATGGACGCCTATCATTTGGGAGAGGCAATGGGTAAAGCGACCTTAGGGCCTAGTAATTGTGACTCTATTATGGCAGAAAAGGCCAATCATTTCCTAACACGCATGATCATTGAACGATCCCAACAGAGACCGATGACCAAGTCGGAAGCGACAAGGGCCAAAGCTAAATCATATCACCGAATAATTCAGGCAATTCAACGACGTAACTATGATTATATGGATGTCGTTCAAGACGCCCTTCATGTTATGATGGAAAATGCATACGAGACTGAAGCGGAGAGTACACAGGAAGTCTATGTGTCTATATTCAATCAAACTCTAGAAGAAGCCACGATGTCTCCCATCTTGATTCGTTTATTAAAACATAAGGTGGAGGACGACGAGACATATTCATTGAATGAGGCGCTTAAAAGGAACGATGCCATAGAGGCACAGATCAAGAGTGCCTTTGATGATTTTGTGCCACTCATTCAAAAGCGAATTGAGGTTCACAGGAAGCAGATATACTATACGGAGAAGCCTAATCAAGTAAAATCCATGATGAAAAAAGTAATTAAAATGGCGCCTCTTCATGGCCATAATAAAATGTTGTCAGCTTTCCAATAGTTTGGTCAGGATAACAACTATCAGCTACTGTACGCACAGACCCTTTCATTGTTTTTCATGTTAATTCTGTTCTGAATGGACGCTAATAATGATAACATAATAAATTGGTTTGACTTTTTGGTTAATATAACACAACGATAGCACCTAGTCATGGCTGAATTGAGACTGCTTTAAATGTCACTCGTTCGAATACTCTGTTGCACCAAACGTACCAGTGAGCGCATGATCACTCAAGTCATTATCAACTGTACCCTTGCAAACAAAAGAGTAAAAAAAAGGAAATCTATTCCTATTACAGTGCTTTACGTTTGGAAAATAACAATAGAAATATCTGTATTTAATAGAATCTTGCAAAAACAGTAGAAATTCTTAGTAATCAGTAGAGATGATTAATCTTTATTACAATTCACGAAAACTCAACAGAGAAGCGAAAGTTTCTTCCTCTGGGTTAATTGCCAAACCAGAGTTTTCCTTTTTCATGTCCATGTCAACACGATTGCTGAGAATTTTTACTGATTTTGCGAGATTCTATTAAATACAGGCACTTCTATTGTTATTTTCCAAACGCAAAACACTTTATCACTAGCTTTTTTTTTAAAGAATACTTTCGAAAAGTAAACATTCCTTCAAAAACTGATCGCTTGTAAGGGGATAATCTCCTTTTAATCCTGTACATACACAAGCTGGTCACATGTAGAAGATGAATTTTTATCCGATCATCGAAAGCTTTTGTAAATTTTATCGTTGGCTTCTTCAACTATACTTCTGCTATGCTTTTATAAGCGTTGACATATTTCTTTTTATACATATATATACATGGGGAAGGTATTCAAATAGATGAAAAAAGAATGCAGTCGCTGTGGTAGCAAAAGAAAAAAAAATGCAACCGCATGAATCCCATGAACAAGGATCAACTTAGTCCTAAGTCCAGTAGTTTTACCATGCAAACGACGATTGCCATTTGGTAAAAATGGCCGAGTGTATATTTTCAAGTTTGGCAAAGACCAGGTTCAGTAGCAAACACATGTAGCATTTTGGTTGCTGTACGCTTGCTATTTCTGTTACCATTTGACTATCAAACTTACTTTGTTAACGTGTATGATAGCAATATTTGACCTTGACGCATTTTTGCAAATAAGTATCTAGCCCTAAATGGTACAAATCGATAAGATCAGCATGAACTCTGCTTTTCCCTTTTCAATATTCAATCACTACTTTGCATAACGGCATAGCCCATAGTAACAAATGTGCAAGGGGTTATGCAAGATCAAAGGAGACAAGGAGTGCTATCATGTCTAACTCGATAAGTTGCGTTGTGCAAAAGTGACAAGAAACAGCTCACTCTATTATTGTTTCTAATGGACTTTTTTCTCTAGTGTGCTTAGCATCGAATCAAGAATATCATGACCCAAGATGTTGTGGACGCGGCTGAGCTAAGATTGTTGAAACTTTGAAGCGTTAGAAGCCACATAAAATCCCGCAGCAGACGCCAGGCAGTGAAGTATAGGTCGATGAGAACGGAGAAGCTGACTCGAACGTAGGCTTCCGTCAACCACCAAGATAAACCGGAGCTTTGGATTGTTCCAAAATTGTTTATTGAGCATGTGCCGTAGCTTTGAGCTTCATACGAAAAGACGGTAATTATCGGCCTTCCTTTTAAGTAGACTAAGCAAATAAGTAAAACACATTCCATGTATGATCGCAATTTGAACCAGGGAGAGCTATTGAGCCAGATTGTCCAAATCTATGCTTGATCCCGAGGCTAGACAGCCAGCGACCGTTCCAATAATATGTGGGTTAATGATAAAGTGAGGCTTATTCGATAGAGCCATGGTCTCGCTCATAATGCTATTTTCGAACTTCTGATTTTAAGGAACAAACTTTTACATCTTGATCCATGCGCTTTCTCAAAATAGTTAATTGTACATAATGAGTAATGAGCAGAAGACAGAGGTCCCGGAAAATTCTGCTTCTTGGGATAGAACCGTCATTTCACACCAATGATTATGTTTATATTTGTGCTCTTTTTATAGTTTTTCTCATATATATATTTGAAATGAGCAGCTTATGTTTGACTAATGTCAAGAGGCATGGTTTAGTTGAAAGTTTGAAAAGAGTAGCCTTTTCCAATGGCTAAAAAGCATACAATAAACCCTTTCATAGTAGCAAAAAAGAAAAGGTGATTAATGCCCTTAGATGGCATCTTGTTTTGATATTGAGCTATTTCTTTAAATGATAACCACCCCACCTTATCAGGTTAGGTTGGGGTATATTTTGAGTGTTGCCTTATTGTTTGAAAATGCTGCGTTTCATGAGAAAGGTCACTTTATATGAAGCACATTTACCTAAAACGGTCTTAGTTTCTTAATTCTGAAATTAACCTTGTTATGCCAAGCAGAGATCTTTTTTTTTCTTTCTAATAAACAATCATAGTCTTTCATGACGGGAAAGGTACACATTGTAGATCAATCTTGTGTACAAGTGACGAGCGGAACCCTTTTGATAAAGTTAGTCATGCTTCCTTCTTCGTATCGATGCTCGTGTAGAACTTGTTTACACTGTTTTTAATCAAAGTTGCCAATTTCAGTACATGATATGTGTTACTGTTTCCAGAGTAGAGGAAACTGAATTTCAAATGATTTGTGCTTCTAGAGTTTAAATATGATCCGATCGTAGTACAGCATAACGACTCTTTTTTCCTGTGAGACAAATATGAGTGGGTCGATTTTTTCGAGCCTCATCTTTTTCTGCCTGTATGACATTTGGCAGCAACAAAAGCTGTCAGGTGTCTTTCAAGAGACGTCAGGTAGGAACTTCTTTTTCTCGGACATTTATTTAAAAATAAATTAATATTAAAACACAAATGAATTTATAATCAATGAAGATAATACAAATAAATAGAAAAAAAAAAGGCAAGAGTGATGGCTTATACTTTTTTTTTTTTTTACCGACATCAAAAACAAGCCAAAAATGCCCCATTTTCTGTAACCACAATGAGATACAATATGACAGGTGATGTGCAGCTTGCATTCTCCAATTTAAATGCACTAAAAGGACAACTATAATCATACGTTTACAGATGAATCTCGCATGAACATAAAAAAAAGAAGCACGAAAGCTTGGACCTCATGCATGTACTACGTTCTAATGTCAGAATAGTCAAAATCAACAAAAAAAGGCTGTTCATGTAAACAAGATTGTTCACCCTTTATGTTTGATTGTGTAAAACCTTGTCCAAAATAAGAAAAACATATCTCCTTTGAGCTAATAAACAAGTTTGTAGTACAAATGAATAGCCCAATGACCTTTCTCTTCACTTCTTGATGGGTTGTCCATTCAACTTGTTATCGTACAGATGAGAAATAACTTTGCATAGGATGATATAAAATAAAATAAAAAAAAATTAAAAAAAAGTATATAAATTGGATGATGTAACTATCAGGCATCGGGAAGGTGATTCTCCCAGGCAACCAAAATGTACTGTATTAGCCAAAAGGGGTAACTAGGATAAGTTAACTATAAGGGGTAACTAGGCAATCTGCTAGGTAACCTATTTTGCACATACAAAGAAAAAAAGAATTGATCCAAGGATAAATAAACACTAAAAGGTGATGTATACACATACAAACATTGATGTACACATCAACAGCTGGCAAGTAACTATCATCACCCACACATAATCATAGTCGTCATTCTATCTGAGCTTGAATGAATACGTGATTATCGATTGTTCACAAACTCGAGAACCTTTATATGTTTGACATGTACAACAAGACATCTGACAAATGTGAAAATATTTTTTCATAAATTACGTGTACAAACATAATTTTTTAAACAAAAAGAGCAACAATAAGAGTAACAATAATAGACATTACATAATAAAATAAATATATAATATATACGAATGAAGGGAAAGGGGGTTTAAGAGAAAGGGAAGTAAGGTATAGTACATAGTTATCGCATATGATATTCTTCGACGGTGTTATGCATCATAAAACGTTCTTCGATGGGATAATGGTGGATAATAGGAGACTGTTCGACTAGGAAAAAAAAAAAGAAGGTTAATATTACATAATAAATACTACAATAACCCCTTACCTGAAGATTTATGATAAGGATAAAAATCGAGTCTGTGTCTATTGTTATTTATATTACTACGCCTGTCAGAATTCATTAATTCAGGATAAGCCATCATTTGAGCGCATAAACTTTCTGATTCTAGCATAGGTTGAAGGATACGTCTTCTGGCGTTAATAAACCAGTTACTAATCTGGTTCACAGTCAGACCTGTCTTTTGAGCGAGATCAATTTTTTCTTTTTCTGCTGGGTAAGGATGCTTTTTATGTTGTATTAACCACTTTCTGAGGAATTCGGTGACTTCCTTTGGAAGGTTTCCTCTGCGTCTTCTCTTTCCATTTGTTGAAGGAGTGCTTGTCGTAGTCTCTGATGATGATTTTTCAAGTGGCGTAGAAGAAACATATCCTCCTGACAATTCATGTGATTGTTCTTGGTTGTACTTGGTAATCCTAGGATGTTGATATGTGTCAATGGTTGCTATGCTATCTTCAGAACTTGAAGAGCTGATGTTTGATGTTGTGCTTGTGCTTGGAGATACTTTAATGTCATCTGTAAACAAAACATATTAATGCGCTGCTATGTATGACAAGCAAATTTTTTATACCTTCTACTAAGCCAGGACCCTCAATCCAAAATTGAGCATTATGCAGCAGCATTTCATTGGTTCTTTCTCGATGACGATCTATGGCTGATTGATTTTGATGTCTATTAGCATTTAAGTTCATTGATAGTTCTTTGGATGGTTTGTCATGGTATAAGATTAAAGGACAAAATGAGCGAGATTTTGTTGCATACTATTTAAATAAGGTTAGTATCTATTGTTATTGTCTAATATTTATTTTATTTACAGTAGTAAAAGACATTTTTTTATTACAAGGAAAATAAAGAAGGAAAGAGAAAAAAAAAAAGAAAAATATTATTTTGAAGGCAGTATTTATATCAAGTTGCACCTGTTTGAATACACAAGTCGTACGGACTGTCTTGTTTCTCTTTTGTGAGTGTTTGCTTTATTTAGTAAATAGAACTAACAGAATAGGGGTTATTCTTTGTAATACTCAAGTGTTTCATCCCTTTTACATAATAAATAATCAAGGGAAATAAGAATTTCTTTTTTTATCCCCCTTAAATGAAAAACAAGTGAAGGCGCGGAAAATGATTCTATAAAGACTGATCGGCTGATCCCCTTTAGAAAATATATATAAAAAGCACAGACCACCAGGTGACATGGAATAAGTATATCTCCCCAAGTGATGCAATAAAGCTTGCATAAGCTGCAAGTAGAAGGTAAGCCACGTGTATACTATTTTGGTGCACATGTCAATTTATTTTAAACAAAAGAATGATTTCCTGCTTAATGCATCTTCCAATTGCTTCTCTAATTTCAAGTTGGCTTTTTCTATTTTGTCTCCCCTTTGTTTTTCTTGTCGTAACTCATTTTCCATTTGTTTTATTTGCTTAACTAATTCTTCTTTGACATTTTCATCTGACTGATCACTTGTCTTATCTCGTGAATCCATCAATCTCTTGATTCCTTCTATCAAACCTTGCTCATTTGTGTTCATCATTTCTTTCATTTTGTTGATCAGTTCTTCATATTCATTCAACTTAACTTCACTTATATCCAAGGCTTCATGTATTTCTTCTTTCTCTTCTTCTAATCGTCTTATTTCTTTCTCTAATTCTTCACTTAAGCTACTATATTCCAAATTATCTTCGTTCATCTTTTTCACTTGCGATTCTAGTTCTTTTATCTTTTTCTTATATTCTTCTTCTTCTTTAGACACCAGTGCCCTTGTAGATCTTAATTTGTTCATTTCTATTTCAAGCTGCTTTATTTGTTCGTTCTTTTCTTCTTGTACTTTTCTCAAATCAGATCGTAGCTTTTGACATTCTTCATCTAATGCCAGCTGTATTTCTTCATCTTCTTCTCTCTGTGTCTCTAGTTGCTGCAACAGCTTCTCATTCTCTTCCAGGGCACGCTTCAATTCCAGCTTGAGTTCGGTCACTTTTTGCTCTCGTTGAAGGTTTTTATCTATTTCTTTTCTTAGACTTTCAGATGTCGCTTGATAATCCTCGGGTATCTTTTGCATAGATTGCAGATTTGATTTTAGCTGTTCAATCTCAGCTCTCAATACATTCACCAGCCTTTTTTCCTGATCCCGTTCCAGTACTACTTGCTCGAGTTGCTGTTCAAGAGAGGCAACCATGTTCATTTGATCTTCCTTTTCTTTTTTCAATCGTTCATAATCTTGAAGCAGTAAGAGATCCTTTTCTCCATTGGCTTCAACTAAATCTGTCTCGAGACGCTTTACTGTTTTCTCTATCGCGCTTTTTTCTTGTTCATACTTTGCACACAGCTCCTTGATGCGCTTCTCATGTCCTTCTTGAGACTGCTTCAGTACTGTTGAAAGGGACCGATTCTCATCTGTCGCACGTGCGAGTGCATCATGTAGTTCACGAACCTTACTGTCATCTTCCATAGATGACTTTTGGAGCAGTTTGTCATGTGCTGCTTTCACAAGACGAAGCGAAGCGACCTCCTGTTGACACGCTATCAGTGAAGCATTCGACTCATCCAAGAGGGCACGCAGCTCGGTTTCCTTTCCTCTCATAAGGCTCATCTCTTGTTCCTTTTCAAACACGTCTTTTTTGAGCTGCTCTATCTGTTGCTCAAGCAACACTACATTGTTCTGGATTTGTCCCATGTCCACTTGGTGCTGTTGTTCAGCTTTTACCAAACGTTGGTGCAGTTCGGCTTCTCGTCCCGAGATTTGTTCAAGTGCTACTATGCTCTTTTCCTTTTCTTGTTCAAGTTGCTCTATACGGTGCTCCAATTGTGATACGACCTTTTGTCTGTCTTGAACAGTTGTCTGGTGCTTTTGCTTGGCTTCCTCTAGTTCCTGCTTGAGCTGATCTATCGCATTCTGTTGATCTTTCTTCTCTTGTAACTCTTTCGCCACTAGCATCTCCTTGTTTAGATCCACGCCTTGGGTAAGATCAAGCTGCTCAAGAACTTCATGGTAATTATGGAGTGCCTCTTCCAGTTCCTTGAGTGTTTCTTGGTGTTCAGTTTGAAGACGATTTAGAGCGTGTTCTAGCCGACTGGCTCGTTCACTTTCTTCCTTAAGTTTCGTCTCAGTTTGTATCATGGCCAGTGTTTCCTTTTCGTCGGCAAGACTTGTGCGATTACTGTGTACGGTTGTACTACTGCTGCTGCTACCACTTAACGGGCGCCCCTTAGTCTCTTTTCTGCTCTCATCGTACAACCGCTCGAGTTGATCAACCTGCTGCCTAAGCACATCACGCTCCTTCTCGACCACCTCCAATTTACTAGTGACTTGCTCAAGAGCCATTTTCTCTGTGTTGCTCGCAGATGTTTGCAGCGAAAGACGCTTCAACAATTCGGCATGAGTGCGATCTTTGGCCTCCATCTTGGCTTCCAGTTCTTCAATGTACTTTTGCCATTTCGTTTTTTCTGCATCTGAAGCCGCCAGACGCTGTTCAAGGTCATGGATGTATTGTTCTGTATTTTTATCAGTCTCCTTGAGCTTCATAATACGTGTTTTGAGTTCGCTCAGCATTGCTTGGTCCTTGTTCGATTCCTTGGCAGACACCATCAGTTTATTCTCAAGTTCGCGGATATAGTTTTCATTGTTTTGTTCACGTTCAACAACTTTGTTTAGTCGTGTGCGAAGATCCTCAATGGTTTGTTCTTGTGTCTTCACCACCGACTCAAGATGCTGAATCTTTGCTAGCTGTTCCTCAAAGCCCATGTCTGAGTAATTCAATGCGGCTTTAGTGAGGGCTAGCTGTGATTCGAGGCTGGCTATGCTCTTTTCGTATTCTTCAATCACAGGTTCAACCAAATGCTCAAAATCGACTTGCTTGTCAAAGGCTTCGAGCATTCTTAATCGTTGCAATTCCTTCTCAACCATCTTGTTCCGTTCTCGGGTCACAGTGGCCTCCACGTCAAGTTCTTCGACCTGACGTTGAAGATCAGCAACTAACAGTCTCTGGCTGAGATTCTCTTCGTCGTTATCGTCATCTTCGTGGGGTTCAATTTTGGCTAGCATTCTGAGGCATTTGAGTTCGTGCTTGAGCTTGCCTACGAGTGAACGAAGAGTTTCGATATTATCTGTCGTCATCCATTCTTCCACCTCGTTCTTTTCTGACCGGTTCTTAATGCTTCGTGCTCTGCTAGCGTATTGAAGGGTATTGATCGTCTCGGCCAGATTGTACTCTGCAGGACTGACGCATGCAATCATCAATGTTGTCGAGTTGCCTCCAAGCGAATCCTGCAGAAGTCGTGTCAACTTTGAGTCGCGGTAAGGTACATGAGTCTTTTTCTTGTCGCTTGCTAGTGCCGAAATGACGTTGCCAAGGGCTAATAATCCTGCATTGATATTGATGCCTTCCTTACGTCGTCCTCCTTCTGCTGCGGTACGTTTAAGCTATTTTTGCCAAATCAATGAGTTATTCTATTGTTTTGAACCACTTGTCCTTACTCTCTCGCTTCCTGCTAGATCAACAAAATGAAACTTGGAGGTCGTAATGATCCATTCGCCTTCGTCAGTTTTAGGGGTATGTGATGCTCTGGTATAATTGCTCAATGAACTGTTTGGCCGACTCTGTGTCGGTTTGCGTACAGACTGGCCCACAGCTTTCTCTTGTCTGAGCGTGACTGAAAAGATAGCGTGCGAGCGTGATGATTTTTCATTCATGTCGGTTGCACCAGTTGCTCTATTTTGGGCACCTTGCTCGAGATAACTATAGAACAATTAAAAAAATTTTCGTTCAGCTTATTATCTCTCATTTCATTCAATTGGGCCTATTTACTGCAACACATCATCTGTGCTCTGAACCTCTACTTCCTTTACACCTGTCCAATAGATATTGCCCTTGGTATCCTCTCGAATTGTGATCGGCGGTGATTCTTCAGGTGGGGACGAGTTCAGTAGGTCATGTAAGTCCTCGTTGTATATTTCAATAAATGATACTGTCACTGTGTACCGATGAGTTGGTCGATAGTTGGGTGGGTGAGAAAGAAATGAATGCTTGGTTGTGCTGATGGTGGATGATCTGCTGCTTCGTAGTCGACTGGTAGAAGTCGAAGAAGAAACAGAAAGAGCCGGAGATGCTGGGCGGGTATCGGTCTGCGATAAAAGATCAAACAACAAAGACATTGAACGAGGAATAATGCCGTCATTTTGGCTGGATGCAGCTGTACCCATCGTATACGTCTTACCAGAAGACGTTTGTCCCTACATCATACATATTAATTCATGTTGTCCTTTATTCATCATATCCTTACATAAGCAAGAATTGTAATGTTGTATCCTTCGACAAACTTGTGTATTAGGTTGTCTCCAACTGTCTTGAATATATCATCTTGTGAACTCGTGCTTCCAAAGACATGATCAAACGAAAAGTACTTGTTGTGAGGCACAACTTGGACAGTCTTGTCATGAACCTTGAGTACATCGTCATTAGCAAGATTAGCGAATCGAGGTTGTGCTCTGTCACGATCCGTTAAGGGTCGAATACGAAGTGCTACGTTAAACGTTATTTCTGTGAAGCACAGATAGTGATCTGAAATTGAAAATAAAACTTGCCTACTTGGACAGCTTGACCTTCTTTGGCCATATAAAAGTGTTTTCAAGGAAATAAAAATAAATGGTAAAAAAAGGAGAGAGAAAAGACTAAGTGATTTTAATGTTACATTAGACGGAGAAGGAATTTCTATAAACGTGAATTTTTTAAACATCACAAGATGAGTATATGATTACCATATCGCCAAGGTAACCATTTCATTTTTTCAATTATAATCACTTTTCTTTTCCGTTACTATGACTACTGGTTCCTTAAATTTATTCTTTTTTTTTTTCTTCACCAGGAACACCGATCAGTATAGACATTAAAATTCAGACTGTATTTTTTTTGAAGTGATCGACCAATTTAAGAAAAGGGCCTTTTCATCTATTTCATCTTTTTATATGCGCACAAGTAATTGAATCGTTATGCATATATAAAATTCTGATACAACTGAGTAATTCAAGAGAGGGGCTTTGTTTTTTTATCAAATGGGGAAAAAAATAGTATGACTCTTTTAGTGAACCCAATAAAGTTATTTGGCGGGTAATTTGAGCTACACAAAATGTCATAATGTGTTGCATCATCGTATTCGCTATCTGTTTTGTATTAGTCTATAGAAATTTAATGAAAAGGAGGAGCATTCTCATAATTTACTAAATAAATATGAGAAACTTATTCAATAGGTAGCCTGTTATCGCAAGCTACTATCCTATCTTTAATTATCAAGTAGATTTCGCCATTGACTGGCAACAATATGGATAATCTTCAAGGAGAGGCAATTTCGCAGATAACCGGTTTGCTGGTTCTTGGCTTTCTGCTTCTCTTTTACTATTTCAGATAATAAAATCATGATGAAATACTTACGAAAGGAAATATAAAAGGATTCTAGAAAAAAAAAAAGGAGATAGAAGCGTCCACTATGGTCCAAACTCATAAAATACGACAGATATATATCAATTTGGTAATATTCATGCACAATAGCACCCTAAATTGCACGATTTGATTTGAACATCTTGATTTAATGGAACACTCCCTGATTTGAAGATAAACTTTTATTTATTGTTGGTGTAGGTATATATACATACTTAAACAAAAGATACATTCATCCAATGGACGCACGTCGCATCTACTGAATCGCCATAAATTAAAAAGTTGTTTGCATACAGGATAATAATTGGATTATAAACTTGGTTGAAAAGGGAGGAAGGAGAGTGATGACTACTTTTATTTCATTGTTTATACAGACAATAGCAAAAGAAAATCAGTTATATGATTGACTGATGAATTTAATTGTTTTGAGTAGATAGTATGTATTGTCAACAAAGGGGATTGTACAATATGTTGATGGAAAGATGAACAATTTAGAATGGTGGAGGAACTTCAAACTATAGAAGGTGATGAAAAAGAGCACACAAGAAGTTAATACCTAGCCAAGTGAACCAAAAGGACAGGACATAACGACAAAAGATTCCAAAAGGGTAACTAAACATCAATGAACTTGTCTTAGAAAATGAATAGAATGAGTTGACCGGAATTTTTCGTTAGATCAGCATTTGAATGTGCCTTCACAATATATTGATCTCTGAAGAACTAGGAGTGACACATGTAAAGATGAATGAACTGATCTTTCTGAGAAAGCTACCCGAGTTCTAGGTTATACCATCAAGTCCTACATTTGAAGTGGACTGTGGATGAATGCTGTAGAGCCAAAAGATAAAACTATATCAAGCTTCCTTTTTATTCGATGGACCAACTTGATCATCCTAATTGAGGCTTAACAATAGAGTTTCAAATGATATAATGATGCTTTTTATGACGCATTTTGCTTTTCTCCTTTTGAGAAAAAGTAAATAACAAATTTGACATATTTAAGGTGTAATTATGCAAAGGAGTAAACATAAAAGACTAATTGAACAACCCCATTTTACAAATATTTGGTGATATCCCCTGTCACATGTGAGGAAACATAAAGATACACTTAAAGACTACCATTATTTATTGAAGGGGGCTATGCATAGTTAGTTCTTGCTTTATCAACAACTAATACAATTTGTAGACTACTAGTAAAGAAGTTTTTCCATTTTCAAACTTTATAAATATCATGATCACGCTTTGTTTGCTTATCTTTACCTCCTCCCCCTAAGTGGAATCCTGTCAAGATAGATGAATACAGACGCTGCATTGGCCACAGCCTGTACTACAAAAACCTACTGGCGCCATAAACATTTTTCTTCCGTCGTTTCCTTAGAATCGTGTCATTTACCACGGTAAAATGTAAAAATGAACATTGTAACTGTTGTATCACAACTCCAGCACCAAAATATTCCGCTCCCCCTTTCTTCCAGCGACTCAAGATGAAAGATATAAAAGATGTATCAATGAATCATAAATATATAAATAAAAAAAGCACTAAACATAAGCAGCATATCAACGTCAAATAGTGTCATGACCAAGTCAAGAATTTGAGGAAGACGCAAACAAGTTGTCAAATAAAGAAACTAGCTGACTGAGTAAGTGTGTTCAAAATTCTCTTTGACTAAAACGTGATAAGCCTAAGCGCGGCTTTTAACTGTGTAAAACTTTATTTTGGGACAAAATGAAAGCAACGTACGAATATGTCATTGCTGTCACCAAGTTTACTGTGATACGGCATAATGCATTCGATTGAGAAGGACTACGCAGCTGTCTATTTGATTGTATTTTGTTGCAGCTGATCAAGATGGTTACAGAGAAACTAACATTCTTCACATGCAGCAAGTGAGAAGGTTTAAGTGACACTGCTATCATAAACATTGTGCATGTCTTTTTTGTGTGTGAATTATGCCAACTTTAGGGGGAAGTCAGTCAGATGAGGCATTAAGGAAGCAAGTTTGAAGTTGATTACAAAAAACGTGTATTGCATACTTTTTAATGTAAACCAAAGAGAATAAGTGATTTATTTAATGTTAATGCCAGCATAAATTAAGTATAAACAATCAAGAGTTAATGCAACTTGAGAAAACCATATGGTACATATTAAATATTACAAAATAAGGTCTAAATAGATGTAAATACATGTTGAGATAACTGCATCATGGCAGCAGCAGCGTTTTGCTCATGGTTATCTATTTTGGTTCTTTTCAGTCGAAGCGGGGGCAGCTTCAAGTCAAAGACGTAAAGAGGTGATGGATACATCTTGTCCAAGGGAGAAAGTGGAGGTAAAGTAACACGAGGCAGTGGTGGGTTCATCAGCACCGGGCTTTCTTCAGTACTGCTGTGACTCGTCACGCTGTTTCTTCGCTCTGTGTCAGGAATAGATTTTCTTTTACGTAAATTAACTCTATAACAAGTTTATTAGTGTAACTGATGGTTTGCGAAGAAGTTAACCCTTACGGTGGAGCACGACTTTCTTTACGAATTTTAATACGTGCACCCTGGTCTGAAAATGCCTTGGAGAGAAAAGTCGATTCCAAGTGACCAGGAAAAGTTTTGGTGGAATAGACTGTAAAGGGACTGGTGAAGATGGATGAAAGACAGATTGCGCCAGTTCTGTATTATATAGTTAGATTACGCTGTTTATGGATAGTTTATACATACTCTGTAATCTGAAATAGAGACAGTTTCAATCGATAATTTCCTTCGACTTTGACTGACAAGTCGCCAAAGATAAAAAAGGCTTTGTCTACGATTTAGTTAATACTTGATATTGCTTGCAGCGTGATATTTACATTGATTATCAATATCATTTAATTTAAACATGGATGAGACTGTTTGTCCACATAGAGCATTGTGTGTTGGTGTATAAATCTCTTCATCATTCGTTGGATGACATAGATTGCTGCACATGAAAAAATAAGAGCTTTGATGAAATGTGCTGGATATGGAGGTTTGATCAGATAAGCGAAAAAAAATTTTTTTTTGCTTACTCTATTTCTTGCGGAGAAGAAGGATCGGCTAAATTGATTTGAACAATCGGTGGAGGATCAATAGGTTTACGATCTATTAGCGCGCGGTGTGAGTCCAGTGAAGAGTGTATCAGATTTTGCCTAGTTTTTACCACGCTCGTTATTTGTACTGATACGTGCTTGGACAGGTTGCTGACGAATGTTTAAAATGTATCGACTAGCATCAACTATGAGTACTATTTTGCTTGGTGTTTTCTTTCTGTAAGTACCTTGGGCTTTCTGTGCTCTTTGGACATGCAGGTACATATTTGTGGCAGCTGATTTTAACCATGCTTTTGACGCAAAAGAAAAGAAGAAAGAAAGAAAAAAGAAAAAGAAAAAATAGGGACTTCTAGAGAAACAAAGGAAATGTACCGTGTTACCCGAAATATAAAGGATCAGATAATTCCTACTAATCTGATTTAACAGGAACTTGAATGCAATCTATAATTTTCATCATCCGATCTTATCAAGGGATCCATGACAACGGCGTCATAAAATAATCTCAACAATATATTTTGTTGTATCTTGATATAATTGTGTACTTTCTGTTTTGTTTTTATTTACACATTTGTCTTCATTTCAATACAGCCATGAGTACATAATCGCTTTAAAATGAAGTTATCTTAAAAAGATAAGCGATTTTGATACTGAGCATGAGTTTTAGTTACTAGCCTACCACGGCTCATTGACTGGACACTGAATTTTCAGCGGAAATTTTCCCATGGTGTTGTCAAAGTCTCAATGCTTTTTAATATTTGTATGAGATTGTCTCACCTAGTAAAATCTTATTATATGCCATGTATACCCTAGAGCCACATAGAAGCTACAACTGTCTAAGGGCTCCATGGACAGCAGACATTCGGCCACACAGTGTCCTCAAAGTTCATAACCAACTAACGCATATACTCTTCACAGTATTCATTAAAATACATTGCGATCTCTTCAGGATAGGCTTTCAAATGTTCGTCATTGCTGATGCATTTACCTTCGAGTCCTTCTTATGTTCCTTGTCCTTCATATCAATGTTTGGGAATATCTTTAGAATACAATTCAGCTTAAGGCAACCGTTTATATCCTTAATCTCATTTATGAATCTCACCAAGACATTTGTAAAATAAACTTTTTGATGTCGAAAAGAATGTGTTCTGCACTGCCTCATTGGATGCAACAGAGATTATTTCTGCATCATTTTACAGAAATGGTAATCATGTGTATGTTTACATGAAAGGAAGATAAAAATTGCACCATTACTTCAGCAATATATGAACAACAACATATTTTTGAAAGAAAAATAAGCAACAGAAAAGTAAATCATGTCCTCATTGTCAAAAGGTGGATAAGATAAAGAGCCGCTAGCAATGGCAGTACCTGAAAGACACTTCCTCTAAGTAGCTAACACTCATTTTTCTTCTGCTTTTTGGCCCGCCTATGAGCCGAGGAGGCGTCTTCCTTCACACCATTGGACTGAATAGTCTCATCCACGACAATACGAGCAATCTCTGTTATGTTTTTAATTACTTTTACTCACTTACTTTTTTGGTGACAGTTTTGACAACAGCTACGCCTTTGGATTTATGTCCGTACAGCAGAAGCATCTTCTCTTAAATTCACCTTACTTCTGCTTAGAAGCTACCATGGCCTTTTATATGCCATCGTAGTAAGAAATTCTCTTACAGGCACAAGTTGTCCGGTCGCTTTTTGTTTTACCAAGGATTATCCTGCAAGACATATTACTGAATTCTATCTTTTGTTAAAAGCCAAGGTCATGCAGATGTCCCTAAAGCAACAATTGATGTCTCTGGCGTTGAGCTAAGCGTTATGCAAACCGTCTATCCCGAAGTTCAAATACAATGGTACCTCTTTCACTTCGCTCGTACCTGGGATAGCAAAGGTAAAGGAGTATATAAAGACAGGCAATACTCATCAATATTCCACTGAACACAGAAAAGCCATCACAGGTTTAAAGTCATTAATGTAGAAGAGAAATGCATCAGAATTTAACAGAAAGCTACAAACGTTTTTTCCTGACTTTGGATCGTATAAGCCGCTAATTTCTTATCTATATATTTCATACTTCAACAATGATAGTTTCAAGCGTTGGGCAAGAGCATATCAGTCTGCTATCTATATCAATATACAGACGAACAATTATATCGAAAGCTGACATAATCAATTAAAAGCGACATATTTAAAGAGAAAAATAAAACAAGAGAGTAGACGGATTGATGTTTGTATAAGTGAATGATGTTGAAGAGGACCACCTCCAAAATATCCAAAGGTTTGTGCTAAACGTTGATAGGATGGGTCCTGAAGAAAGAAAAAGAAGGACGATAAAAGCCGATCAAATCAACATGGAGTGTATTCCTGATATGATTACAGAAAGTGACACACATAGAGTTTACCTAGTCCAGTCATTCAGTAATATAGAATTTCAGCACGAAATCACTGTAATGAAAAGCGAAATGAATAGCTGCGCCTGTAACAATTTCAGATACAATAACATTCCTTGTGAGCATATATACCTTCTCAGCCGTTTACATGCTGGAATAGCCCGCTTTAAAAGCAAGCTATAAGGTGTGTGTATCTATAAATAACTTATACTAAAACTTATGTACGACTCACAATAGCAATAGTGCCTCTAATCTGACAGACGATGTGGTGGCTATCCAACCCTAGTATAGAAAGGTTTTCCTATTTCCCGCTCAAGCTACCAAGGTTTTCTCATACAAGACGCGCGCACAAAGAGATGTAAAGAGTATAAATTATAATAAATTGTTAATATGAGAATAAGATGCGGCTAGAAAGCCTATAATTAAACCCTTTGTCGTCTTTTTGGCAGCAATACTCTTCTTGTCTATCCTTGTGCATCTATTTATTGGTAAACTTTTGGTGCACTCGAAAGCACATTTAAAAATAGACTCAAAGGCAGATTTAAAAGGGTAATGTTACAAGCACTATTTCTGCGCACTACCTGTGATGCCATCCAACGAAACTCTTTCATGTGTAGCGTCACGCTAAACTTGTTCAGGGACCGAAATATTTATACATATTCTTTGCTATAGAAAAAGGGTTTTTGAAGGAAACTGGCTTTGTTTTTATTTCTTGATTATAGCAAAGCTTCCTCTAGTACAATAGGACTTGGGACCTAACTTTTATACTTGTGGGGATAGACAATGAATAACATTTAGTAACATATTGGTCAGATGGGTAATACTATGTACTCCCCATCGTGAACCAAATGATTTACTATTTCAAACCCCCGGATATCCCCTCCATGGCTCTGGACTTTGATTTATAGTTGACCTATTGTTGAACTTCATATTACCCTCCAATAAAACAAATGATTTCTTCACTGTATTTTAATTTCGCCTTTTACAACTTCGACCAACAAAAAAAGAGAATAAATACAATAATCAAGATAACTTAACTTACGTGTAATGACGATAAAATTTTATAAGTTCGTGTTTTATATCAAAGAATATTCCACTGGACACATTATGAATAGCCTCATGTAGCGAATCTGATAGTGCAGAAAGGCCGTGTGAAATTGTAAAATGTCATGACAATAACACCTGTAGCATTGTACTTTTGAGTCAATTTTTGCGTCTATTTTGAGCGCATTTTCGAGTGAATCAAACGTTTACAAGGCAAATCCCTGTATGCCCTAATGCATTTATTTATTTTCTCAAACATGATTAACTCTTGTCTATCTTTGCATATTTATTTTCTTAAAATAAACTCTTGTCTACCTTGACACGACTATTTAAACAGAAAGGAAAATGTGATTTTATACTCGAATCAATTTCTTACTACTATCTGGTCTGAAAAAAAATGTACTTTGTTGCCCTTCTGTCACTTGCAAGCATTCTGGGTGTATCAGCAAACTCACACTGTAGAAGCAATGCTGAAGTTAGTTGGAACGTTTATGACTCTTCAAATGGATTAGACAACGGTGTGATGTCTATTCATGGAGGTAAAGATGGATGGACTATTCCAACTGTTACAGCTATGAATGCATTGAGTGATTGTGTGTTTAACTTCCACGGTTGTTCTGGTGTTTGGACTGACAACAGTTATTGGAAATTTTCATGCAATGGAGGTGGAATGAAATGGAAACAAGGTGTAGGAAGTATCGAATTCAACTGCAGTGATGGTCCTTATACATGTGAAAACTTTCATCCAACCTAACTTTAAATTATAGGTTTTTAAATAATACAAATAAAGATACCCTTCTTTTGTATCAACTTTATCAACAAGAACCATTTTCCGCAATCGACCCATTTGGGTTGATCATAAAAATAAAAGCATGTAGCATCTTCTTATATTGCTATGGCTGTTCGATAACATTATCTGACACACCCTTCTACAATCCTATCAGTTTTTGCTTTGGAAAGTCTACTCTTTTCTTAATGACAAGGTTCAGCAAAGGTAGTCGGTTATAACATAATTCAATTGGACCAAGCGACTAATCGACATTCGTGTTAAGTACAAAAAGACTATTTATTTTCAAAAGGACAATATAATCAAGCTTGCTTGGTCATAAATAATGTTTCGATATATATCCTTTTGCAATGCGCTTGACAACTATGAACCTAGTAGCAGTTTTTTGACATGACCTCTGTGTTAATTTTATCAAAAACGAAGCTTATCATACACAGTAAAATATCTTATAAAAAGATAGAAAATAAGCATATAAAAACAATTTCCAAACGGTTCTTTATCATTGAGGGCGATTTGAGCCAGGAACATATAGTATAACAGCTTATCGAAGAAATAGGTAACTCTCTTTACAAAGCTATTTATGATTCATTGGATACCACATGTGGTTAGACAACTCAAACCAATGATCCCAATAGAGACTCTTGAACTGCTGAAATGCTCCAAGTCTTTGACAGCCGAGAGTGTTACTACCACAAATAACATACAGCATACGGCCTGGACAAGTTGTGTTACTAGGCTTAGACATCAGGAAACCTGCTCTCGGCTTAAGCGACTGACACATCAACGGTGACAAGAGAACCTGGAACAAATTCTGCAACCAAATGACAAAGATCGAAAGAAAAATCTATCTTTATATATTAAAATTCAAACTCTGGACGGAATTGATTCAAATCAGCGCCAACGACTGCCTTGTCTGCCAAATCACGACGATCCTAAAGAAACAGGATTAACACTATTGCTTTTTGCCTTGTATTTTACTGCATCTTACCATCATAATAAATGCTTTTCTTAACATTTCCCAAGAATTACTAGAGACATTCACACCTTCTTCTGAATCGCCGTTACCACGTTTATGCATTGAAAGGCCGGTTAGAATGTGTTCTGCAGCCTCTTTGTAGCATCCTATATTGATACAACTGACACCAATATTATATCTTGCACGTACAAACGATGGACGCAACTCTAGTGCCTTATGGTATGCATCAATAGCTTCTTCAGATCGTCCATTATTTGCTAATGTAGCTCCTAATCGATTCCATAACAAGTAATCCTGTGTAGAATAAAGGCCATTAAAACCCTATATCTAACTATCACCTTATCTTACATTAGGACGACCCTTTAAGGCTGTTGCAAAGCAATCGATAGCTTTATCTAAATCGCCGCTGCCATAGAACAAAACGCCTAAACCTACTTGAACATCTGGATCCATTGCCTGACCATCTGGTGCTTGTCTTGCTGCCTTCAGGAACAGATCTGTGACTCGGTCATGAAGTTCAAAAGGCGATGCAGGCTGAGGCAATGGTTGATCGCCTAAAAGGCTGGGGTATTTTTGCAAGATCCATCGTTCGAGGGTCTGATAAGCTGCATGATCGTAAGATTCATTGGTATAGCTCACAGCTAAGGACATCAAGGCTTCTAGGTTGCCAGGATCGGCTTGAATTGCTCTTTCTAACGCGCGAATAGCAGGTTCTTCCTTTTCGTTCTGAGCTTGTACATTACCGAGGTTGGTCCATGCTTCGGAGTAGTTAGGGTCCTTTTGTACAGCAGCTTCAAAAGCTAAGGCGGCCTCGCTTAAGGAGCCTCCTTGTTCTAACAACCGCAGTCCTTCGGCCATAGGATCGGGATGATTGAGATAAGGGTTATTTATTTCAAATACGTATTCGCCTAGATCGGGTTTATAGATGGCACCGTCAGGATTGAAATTGCCAAACTCATCTTCCCAGTCGTTATCTTCGGCCACTTGATCACGAATACTTTGCCAAACATGCTCAAACTGTTCAAAAGCTGGATCTGCAGCAGCAGCAGCTTCTTCCACCTTTTTAGCCATCTCTTCTTCTCCCAATTGTTCATCAAAAGCGGCAAACTGCTCTTCCCAAGAACGATTGCTGTTCAGATCAAGTCGCTCTTTGCCCTTTTGCAAATCAAATTCATTGGCCCATTCAAAATGTTTCTGGAAAGCAGTTTCGAACTCTGCCAATTGCTCCGGATTCATATTTGCTACTTCTGGATGATTCATAAACTCATCTCTCCACACTGCAAACACATCAGTATTCTCTAACATTTTTATATTAAAAATTTGTACCTGAAACGCTTTGAGAGGGTCCTGCAGCAGCCTTGCTTTCCAAGAACGCCTTCTCCATCGCTGCTTCTTCTCCCGGTGTCAATTCCCATAGTTTGGGTCCTGATTGTTGAAATTCATTTGCCCAATTCCCTCGTTGCAGACGTACAGCGTCTAACTCTCTATGTAATTCATTGAATTCAAATGGGGAGCTTGCTGCTGGACCATGAGATACTTGTCTCTCTTGACCAAAGAATTCATCCACCATACTACTGCCTGACTGTTGTCCAAATCCTGCTGGTTGTTGTCTTTGCGTACGCATCTATAAAGCATAAGTTACCCAAGAGAATCTTTATATCCAACAATGGTCTTACTGTGGATGGTCCTGCAACAGGCTGAGAAGGTCCAGCAAATCGATCCTATTAGATTGTAAGTTATATTGCTTTTGCATAATATATATTTTTTACTCTTTGAAGTGATCTGTCTTGACCAAACTGTTTCAGCATTTGTGACATGGGATTGGCTCCCCCACAAGAGTCATCTCCAGTCATCAAGTTCTTAAAAGACATTAGTTAAATTATATACAACAAGGAAGAAAAAGAAAGAGAAAAGATAGAAATTGGACAAAATAGGAAAAAGATGACTAAGGGATTGGGAAAAAGATCAAACTCCGGTATTTGACAGTCATGTGAAAGTGTGGGGAAACAGCTTACAAAAGCTTTTTCAAACTATATTTGTATATAAAGAGTACGCTTATGCTTTATTGTATATAATCAATATGACCATAAAGGGTGAATAATAATCTTATAGGGATATACTATTGAACAAAGGCTGGAAATGACCTAAAGTGTTCATCACACTGCTTATGTAGACTTTCATCCTAAAATGTACAAAATGATTGGACAAAAAAACAAAAAAATAGACCCTGTACCTTTTTCTTTTTTCGCCTCCTTAATTTATTAGATGAGAGCAGTAATTCAAAGGGTGACAAAGGCCAGTGTGACAGGTATATAACAAAAAGTAGATCTCCATCCTGTGTTCTTATTATTTTTAAAGTGGACAATAGAATCGTTGGATCTATTCAAAAGGGTTTATGTGTCCTTTTGGGTATTGCTACTGACGACACAGAAAAGGACATTGATTACATGGTCAATAAGATTCTAAACATTAGAGTGTTTGATGACAATGGTGTCATGTGGAAGAAAGGTGTCAAAGACGCAGGGCTAGAGTTATTGTGTGGTAATATATATAGTGAATAAGAGTTGATTATAGACTAACATCAGTGAGAACATAGTCTCCCAGTTTACTTTACAAGCTAATACTGTCAAAGGAAATAAGCCCGACTTTCATAGAGCAATGAAGAGTGAGCAAGCCAAAGCGATGTATAGCCAATTTCTAGATAAATTAGGAAAGGCTTATGATCCAGCCAAGATTCAAGGTGATTATATATTCCCCCCTCCCCTTAAATGACTGATATTTATTCATTTGTATAGATGGTGAATTTGGTGCGATGATGACGGTGGATATCAGTAATGATGGTAAGACAGCAATGAATTATGGCAATGCATTTACATTTCTTTTAGGTCCTGTTACATTGCAGCTTGATTCTAGAAAATTTACATATGACTCATAATAGAAATAAACATTATTTTAATCATCATTGACAAATTACACATCATTCGTTCTATAAGGCTGCAAGAAATTTGGCAATTCTTGGCCACATTTGACAAGTATTTTGGTTAAATCCTTGGAAAACGCGGTACACGCACCATTAAAAAATGAGGTCGCAAGACCAGCGTTGCCAACACGAGCAGTACGACCAATATGATGAATATACTCATCAATACTGGGAGCCATATCGTAATTAACAACGTGCATAACATTCTTAATGTCAATGCCACGAGAGGCAACAGAGGTGGCAATGAGGATGGGGCAGTGCCCGCTTTTGAATGCCAAAAGGGCATCCTCACGCACACTTTGATTTCTATCACCGTGGATAGAAGTACAAGGGAACTTATTCTGGTACAGATACTGGTCAGGGCTATAAAACAACATAAGTATATAAAAAAGGAGAGCCATGCCAGGAAGATGATTTATGTATCTGCCCTTCTCTTTGTCTTTACAAAGATAAGTGTGCGACAAGGGGGATAGAAGTGAGCAGTTCCTTTAATTTTGTTGGCTTTTCTGGTTCTTCTACCCAATGAACCTTTATAAATTTTGTTGTTAGCCTGCTTTTCTTCTTTTTTTACCTTTTGAGTTATATCCGTCGTGGTTCCACCTGCACGTCCAACTTTTAAAAATAGATAGTCTTGCTTTAAAAAGTCTCTAGCAAGCATTTGTATAGCTCTAGGAAAGGCTGCGCTGTACAGTAAAGTGCATCATTATCTGTTCATCCCTACAGCAATAATATTTAGTCATTTAATAAAATAAAAGATTATGCATACACATACCCTTAGGTTCGATGATAGTACGCATGTCCCTTTCGAAACCCATATATAGCATGCGATCTGCTTCATCCAGGACCAAATATCGGATATTGGATAAGTCGATTTTACCTTGGTCGACAAAGTCCAGTAAATGAGCTAGAGTAGCAACCAAGACATCATAACCTTGAATAAGATGATTCAATTGTCCTTTAACACCAGCTCTACCATAAACACAACCACTCTACGCCATCAATATAGTGTTATTGTTGTTATTTCATATTACCAAGGTCTGAGCATGCTACGATAGCAGAATCGTCGACTTTCATCAAGAATTTGTGAGCAAAGTTCACGTGTAGGAGCCATGATCAGGACAGGGGGTCGGGCAGTGAAACGGTGGCTGTTGGAGGGATTAGGGCGAGTGACCAAATTCTATGCTTGATAGAAAAGAGCAAAACAGGTTGGTATCAAGAATGCAGCTGTTTTTCCTGAACCTGTTTGTTCACAGGCCATAAGATCACGTCCAGCAGTAACAGTGGATATGCTATGTCTCTTTATGATAAATCATTTTTACTAGCGCCATCTCTCTTTTTTAATGCTGTCACTGTCTTTGCTTTCTTACTTGGACAGGCGTAGGAACTGCATATCTTGCCAAACGAACACTTTCTTTCATACAAGGGTGAAGGTCGGCATCATCAAATTATAAATCAAGGTATCAGTATAAGTTATGGACCTAACGCTTTCGTACATTTTCAAGGCTCGATGGTGGATTTTCACCAATGACTCGAATAGGAATTGTGCCATACTTGGCAAAGTTGATGCCTGCATGTACATGGTTTTCTACACCAAATAATTCTATTTCGAGTGCTTCATCTCTAGGTATAAAGCCTTGTTGTTCGTATTTAACCTTCCATCCAAATCTTCTTCTTGAAGATGCCCGATTGTAATTAGTAGGTGCTTCTGACATTTTGTTATTGTTTTTGGAGTAAAACAAACAGAATAAACAGTCAATGTATAGTACGCGAAGCCCGAAATAAGGTACGGAGACAGTAAGGAACAATGAAATTTAAATCAGCTTGTGACAGTTTGTTATTTATCGAATTTTAACTTGAGTTGCTCTTTTGACAATGTAAATAGACCAATTACATATACAGAAGGTATTATTAATTTTTACAATCCACAGTGGTTGATTTAATAACCTTGTAAGGATAATAATAAAAACACCTTTTTACTATTATGCGTGAGTCGATATTGTTTTTTAAAGAAAAGTTTGACTTTTTATTGTCAAGCCAAATTTGGTAAAGGATGCAACGTTGATCTCGGAAGGCAATGTGCTGACAGATAGTAAGACGAAAAATGGTTAAAAGCTAATTTATGCATTTACACGTGTAAAAAGATTAATAACACGACAAATAAATATCTTTAATATATGAAAGACATAAATAATTACTATTAAGTAAAAAAGCGTGACAATACTCACCCCATGGTTCGGCATTTAATAATAACGCTGGCGAATATTTGAATGTGCATAAATTATGAATAGATAGAAAATCAATAAGCTTCATATGACACTATTTTGGAAAATATTGCAGGCACATGGAATGCAAAGTTTAACTATAGTTTTTGGATAAACTATTTTGTTTTGTCAAGATACTGTCAGTCTTTGAATAGACGGTAACTACTCTACAGCAGTGTCTGCCTTCACCTGATTCAGCCTTTACTGTAACTATTGTTATCTATGAGGTTTTTATTTGTTATTTGTAGACTATATGAATGCTTCTTTTAGTAAAAGCAATCATTGAAAGCTAAAAATCTCATCAGAACAGAATATTAAACTTTTTAAAAATAAAGGATAAAAACATATTGAAGTTGAGGCTTTGATGATTGAAAAAGACAAACCAATGACAGTGATACAAGTGAAACAGACAAGGTAAATATTAGTTTGAATGATGTCAAAGTAGGAATTTCGGTCTTGCTCTAACCAAAAAGAGCCTTTTTCTAACATAAAAAGACGCTTATTTAATATTTTTATTACTTTTTTCAATTAATGTTATTATAGAAATCTTGGATTTTATTAAAAAAAAAAAGCATACCAAGTCTTAGATTGCCTGTGAAGGCAAACAAAAATAACATCAAAGTATACGTTTGTTTTTCTCCATTTGCTTTGATAATCACCATCTCCTTTTTTCATTCCATTATTCCTTTTTATTTTAAATAAAGCATTTAATAATGTACAAGCGTCAAATGCTTACTTTATGTATTAGCTTTCTAAAAATTTGCATTTGTCCTTTCCATTCATTTCCCAGCATTTCGAGTAAGTTATAATTGCAATTATTTTTAAAGATAATATGTAAAGCAGGCAAGTATACATGATAGGCAAGAAAAAACTCGTAAAATATAATACTAAATTATTTTCGAACTAATAGCAAAATAGGACAAGGACGTTGACACAACACAGTCAGACATACTCTATATAAATCATGTTGTATATAAGAGAAAGTATGTTAGAACCGCGCACTAGCGCTTACTAGACAGAAATGAAATGTCACTATGTTACATGGAAAAAAGCTTCCTAATACATTAACCCGTCTTTTAACCTTGGAAGAATATTTTGAACTTACAGATTAAGTACATTTTGAATTAGTTTTGGCTTTTCTACTATTATTAAGAGCTATTGAATTGTAAATGGTTTAATAAATGCTTTTAAAAAGACCCTCCGTATTGACAAAACGTATCACAGTGAATTTCAATTAAAAGACAGAAGCATGGCATCATCACGTCTCGACTATTTTAAAGCCTATTCTTATAAAACACACTGCCATATCTATTAAGAAAGCTAGTAAAATAAAAAAAGTAAAATTTAATTTCCAAAGAATCAAAAGAAAACGCGTATTATGGCACTTGGCAAAATCAATTTCTCTTTCATGATCTGTACTAAAGAACGACAATGTTCAACGCTTAACCTATCTCATATCAGCATGATTGAGACTATAGGCCAGTTAACTGCTCATACTATTGCTCGCTGAATATTATAATTTATATATTTATCAAATTAAAATTATACATTATAAAATTAGCACTAAATGAAATAACAGAAAATATTGATCGCAGTATCAAATATATTATGAATTACCTTTTGAAATTTTATTTTCATTAGGGCTCATCTCTATATATTATCGATCAACTCGGGCTCGACAAGTCCCAAGTTCAGTATGTCGTGTGCGTGGAAAAAAAAAAAAAAAAAAAAAAAAAAAAAAAGGAGGCGCAAAAGTGCACCTAAAAAGTTAGTCTCATTTTCAGTGTTCAATACCCGACGGTCTTTTCTGGACACAGGTTGTAGCGGCATTTTAAACGATAAATAGCAGAGCACCAGATGAAAGTTTGATCTAACCAAAACGATCACAATGACAGGGTCCAAACATGGCGCCAGTAATTGTTAGAATGAAATATTGTCAATTGAGAATATAAAAGTCGAGAAAATGAATTTACCGGTTATATTTAAAGTTTATTAGATCATGTAGATAATAACAAAGAATATATCTCTATTTTACTCTAGTAAAAATAAGGTGCAAATGCCTTTCCATAAAGAGATATAAAGGTTGATGTTTAATTGCTTACATGCATACTCTATAAGAGGTAAAATGCCGTGTCATTTCGTTACTGTAGCATTTGATTCAACATTCATATCCAATTACTTATTGTTTTGATTAAATAAAAAATAAGCTGGATAACCTAAAGAAGAAAATATACACCTTTGGCTCTTAATAACTACTTGAAATAAATGGTTTGGGTCATTCACGTGGCATCATTATTTCTTGTGTATCTATATCACGGCCGGAAGAAAGAAAGAAAATTTCTGAACATTTGCGATATTGTTTGCCATTATCTGTGCTACAATGAAGGAAGCACTCGGGTTTCTTGACTTTCAACAACAGTGAATTGAATTACCAGGAAATATCAAACAGAGGGTCTAAAAAGACGTTGTGTGCCTATAGTTGTACGTATCAACACCATAGTATAGAATTTATACATTATAAACATGAAATATGATTGAGGCTGAAGCATTGGTGCTTAGAACCCACATCTTCACAGGCTGCGGTAATTGATTCTCTTGATGTCAAAGTGACTTTAGCAGTCTTTTTATTTAAGTAGTAGTCATAATCTCTCCTTTGGACTGTTCGAAACGCTATTCGCCGAGTAGATAACAAATTATTGTACGCTGTTACTGTTTCTTTTGGCGTGATACCCTTTGCATTATCGTTGGAATCTGGTTGCTAAGCTCAAGAAAAAGTCAATAAAAAGATTAAAACTAAGCAACCCATCCATAATACACGCAGCGAATGGCTACTCTTTCCATTTATATGTTTTTTTTCAATATTTCTTAGTTGAATAGGTGAAGATGAACAAGAGAGTAACATTAAATAAAAGAGAGAGAGAGAAAAAGGGTATGTCCTCATTTTATGATCATCTACCTGTACCCAATCCCCGAGTGTAACCTCATTAAATAGGATAATTATTATATAGGATATTTATTCTGACAAGTTCCACGTGTAACCCAATATACCATTTGCGTCGATCTCGAACCCAGGATGAAAGGTCCTTGAAGCCCGTTACACATCTTTTGAGGGGGTTTCCTTATAAAATGGGCCTTGAAATTTTTTCTTTTTTTTATATAATTTATCTATTGTTTCTCTTTTTTTTCTTTTCTTTTTCTTTTAAATTCTATAATTTATGCCAACTAAGCTATGGTTGAATCAATTAAGAAGAACAACAATTTAATGCACAAACATCATTGTAAGAACCATCAAGTATCATCTTCACCAAAGGGCGAAAAGATATGTTATTTTTGTGGGTCAACCAAGCATGTATCTTCAGACTGTCCGCTATATGCATAAATGACGACAACGACACAACTACAAAAGACGTCATTTCTTATTGCTGTTTATATAATTTGTATACAAATGATACTTACATGGTGGACCAAAAAAGAAATTCTGTACATCTTCAGCTCTGGTTACCTATGAAACCCTCCTTTCTTTTACATCACCTAGACAATCTCAGCATGATACACTCTCACACAACACCCACCATCTGATTTGTAACGAATCTTTTTTTTTTTCACTTACGCACACACACATATATTTTATATACACATGTACACGTACACACACACACACACACACACATTTATATATATTCACTTTATGACATTCTCTTCTTTTTTCTTCTCTCTATCTCTTTATCTAACATCAATGCATATTATTCTCTTTACTTTATATTCCATGCTTTATGTACATTCTTATTCCATTCTATAAAAAAAAATGCCTTGCATACGTCAAATGTTTCTTTGTCTTTATCTTTTTCTTTTGTTTTCTAATTTAAAGTCCGTCTACCAGCTTCTTGTGAGCAAAAAGATTTTTTTTTTTCTTTTTGCTCTGTTCTATACAACTTTTAACATTACACGAAAAAGAATGAAGGATGGCGGCACAAATAGTTTCATAAGCTATATAAAAAAACAGCCATCTGTAGATCTGATAGTGATTAGCAGCGATGAAGAAGACAATGGCAACAACCTTTCAAAGCAGCCTCAGGAAGAACAGCAACAAGAACAGTCAGACATTAAGCAAAATGACACAGAATACATCATGGTTGATGATTCCGATGAAGAACACATGTCAAAAGGTACAATACAAAGCTTGGATAATATTAATTTTGAGGAAATGTTTGAGCAGCAGAGAAAAGAATTTCTTGCAGCCCTGGATAAGATGTCAAAAGCTTTTTCATTAGACGACGAACCTGAAGTAGATACTGTAAATACTAAAGAAGATGTTGTGGACACGGAGGATAGCATGTATATTAAACCTATGAAGCTAGACGAATGTGCTCTGGCTACTGATAATTTGGTTGCTCCAATGCAACTAGACACTCCACTGACGCCACCATTATCTTCATCTGATTTATATAATACATCGAGCATACCCAATGTAGTTTCAAATATACCAACAAATACCATTGTAAAGATTAGAAAAAGAAAAAGAAAAGAAAAGCCAGTGTAATTAACGTTTGTTATTTATATAGCGCATCAATGTACAATCTCAGCCATCAATTACATCAGACAAACAAAATATTATACCAGACGATTTAGATACAGAAGAGTATCTTAATATGTTAGACATGTATCTATTTGCCCTTTCCGAAACATTTACTCTCCCAAGTCAATCCAGCTCTGTGTCACGCACAGCATCGCGTCGTGCAACGCGTTCACTGGAATCGCATAACAATGAGGCGGCTTGTCGAGGGAGCAACGCCGACATACAAAAATTATATGTCCCCAACAAGGTATGGTTCAATTCAACTTGGGAGGATTGGGCGCAACTAGATCCAGGCGACGTGTTGCATATACCATTTTCGAAAAAAGAGATTGAGGTGTTGGAATATTATGTAAACAAACGTATGGTACGTGGATCCAGAGGCCAGGTTGACTTTTGGCTGTTTGTGTCAAGCATGCTGCCAGGAAGGACTGGGCTGGATTGTAAGTGGTTTTGGATCGATTATACGAGCAATATACCTTTCGTCTACACAAGGCCGGTGATGATTAGGCAGTTTAAACGTAAGTCTTGAGCTTGTGCAAAAAAGTCTCATTCTGATGTGCTCTATTAGGGCCATCGCCATACAAGAGTCGATATTCATTAATTCAACAACGAAAAAGATCAGGGTATTTGGTAAGACACGTGGCAAAGCAATTGTGTTGGGAAGATATGTCAAAAGAGAGCATCATTTCTGGAGGAAGTGGAGATGCCATCTCTGTAGCTGTATTTAAGGATGATTTTGCTGGGTAACGATACTCAATCATCAATATGTGTTGTTTTAATCGTTTTGCGTAAAGTGTTCGTGTAGCTGTAGGATCGCTTTGTGATGAAAATGTACAATATAATATGCCGGGCAATCTTAGGTTGTGGAATTCATTGTCAAAGACGACCCATACGCTTCTTGGCCACCAAACAATAGATACCAGCCAAACACAGCAACAACAGGCCATTTGGAGAACAGTGGCTGATGTGAAAGCCTCTAACGAAGGATGTCTCTTCTTTTCTGGGTCTCATGATGGGACAACCAAAGTATGGAAGCAGAGCTCCGGTCGGCTTGTGTCTACCCTGCGTAAGTTAATCATTTGTCTGTCCGTTTATCTTACTGAAATATTTGGATAAAAAAAAAAGAATACCATTGTAAGCCAGTGAATCAATTAGCAGTTAACTATTGGACAGCAGGCAATATACTAGCCTCTTGTTCCAATGATGGCACCGCTACGATCTGGAGAATTGGGTCATCTGGTAAAACGGGCCAAGGCTCTATCTGTGAACTTGATGCACCGTTTTACCGAAACCCTGCTGTAGAATGCTTGGAATTTGGGCATCATGCGACTCATAATCTTCTTTTTCTTGGTATTTACAATAGAGAAATAGAGCACACAGGCTATGTAAGTTACCTAAAAAGGCAAAGAACAAACTATAAAAACATGTAAAATAGATTCAGACATTTGATACGGAGACGTGTCAGCCTGTAAGACATTATGACTCGATGAATGGAGGCGTGGCTGCCATGAACGTATCATCTTCAGGTAAAAAAAAAAAATACAAATAAAAAGAAAACGTGTGGATTTACTCCGATTGGTAGGACGATTCATTGCTTCGGGCAACTATAACCGTTACGATAACCTGAGTGGAGATAAACATCTACACTTACACGACGTGAGGTTGGACAAGCCTGTAAAGAAATTCTATACAGGACATCACGATGTCAATGTGGTTTCGATTAGGTAAATGAAGCATATAACATTGTAAGTGTGCTTACTTTTCCCTCTTATTAGTCCCTGCGAAATGTATGTTGCCTCGGGTAATGCAGAAAAAGAAAAAGGAGAGGTCGTCATCTTTGACGTGAGGTTTCATACGCGATTCTTACATAAGCTCTTGCATGATCGTAGGTTAGCGAATGAGATCTTAAATACAGAATGCTGATGACTTTATAGAATCAACGATGAATCAAACATTGATTGCACCTGATTCAAGTATAGGAATTGGAGGATTGCATTGGATGGCAGATAGTCGTATAGTTATTACAGGTGGAGGCGACCAACTTGTCAAAGTCTGGAATGTTGAAGGAGAAACCAAATTAGTGAAATCATATTCAACGAGTAACTGTGTAACGAGCTTATTTGTCAATGAAGCATGTATGACAATCGCTGCTGGTGTCGCTGGAGCAGATGGCATAGTCCACGTTTGGCAGCCATAGATACTTCAGTTAATGTGTAACAGTTTTTTTAATCAGAAAAAAAAAAGCCTCTGTGAGTCATTCGTTTTCAAATAAAAAAGTCCAGAACCAAATATGCAATAATGATTTTTTTACGAGTGATTAAGCAATTAAATTATAAAGTACTTTATTTACTTATGAAATATTTTACCAATTACTTTCTATAATAAACAGTTAGAAAAGTAAAGAAGGATTGGCAACATTTCATACCTGGATCGATCCTTTTCTTGATGTCCTTCTTTGCTCATTATCCCCTTTAACAAAGTTATCTTGTCCTTCAGTTTGACCAGGTACATCAGCTACCTTCATAGATTCAATGCCTGGGACCTTGGTAATCCCTTGCTGAACTGTTTCATAATGAATTTAATATTTATCATATATTACTATTACTATACTCACCTGGTGCTACTATGTCACGATTACCAAAGGCATAGCTTCCACCAAATGCATGTCGTGGTTGGTCAGCTACCATAGGGGCGGTGGTCCATGTGTTGGTTGAATTGGTTGGAGAAATAGTAGCAGGTTGAGTTCTGGATTCAGGAGCAGCAGAAGTAGCAGGTTGAGCTCTGGACTCAGGAGCAGAAGAAGTAGTAGGTTGAGTTTTGGACTCAGGAACAGAAGAAGTAGCAGGTTGAGTTTTGGACTCAGGAACAGAAGAAGTAGTAGTAACTTCTTCACGTGGTCGACTAGGAGTAATATTTTCCAGAGTCTTGTTTGCATCAGCATTAGCAGCAGCTGTAGCACCAGCAGAGGCACCTACAGCAGAGGCACCAGCAGTGTCAGCAACAGCAGCGCCAGTTGGACCAGTTGCTCTATCTGAACCATGGGTAAAGCCACTTTCACCTACAGCACGTGTATCATAAGGTGTGTCTATATCTGTTGGAACAACCTGTGGTGATTGGCTAATAGGCCCTGATTGTCTTGTAAACTCTTTTTTGGGATAGTTCTTGCCATAGTCTTCTTCCAGCTGTCTGTTATTCTCTCGAGCCTTCATCACATCCTCTGGGATGGCATAGTTATTTACTTGCTTTTCTGTATCAATAGCCTTGTCCGCACCATGTACATGATGATGATGTTGCATCTGTTGTTGCTGCTTGAAAGCTTCTGCATCTGACACACGACGGTCTGTCTCGGTAGGAGAAGAGGGACCATGACTAAGGCGACGGAAAGCGGAGGCAAAGGCTGCACCACCGGCCGCAGCCTTACTCTTGAGACCTGCCGTGAGGCTGCTTCTTCGGTTTTGTTGATGCTCAGAGGGAGATTCGATGGTTTTGTCTGTGGGAGCAGTAGAAGCACGTTGCTTAATTTCGTCTTCTTCAGTGATAGGATCACCATTAATAGCGCGTGTACTGCTCATACTTTCATTATTGCTTTCAGAAGGAAGAGGTCTGTTCAGTCCAAAGTTGTGCTTGTCAGCAACCAAGACGCCATCAGTAGCAGGATAAGGCTGGCCTGCCCATTCGGTAGGCTGATCAGTGGATTGGATGCCAGTGGGTTGGATGCCAGTGGGTTGGACGCCAGTGGGTTGGACGCCAGTGGGTTGGACGCCAGTGGATTGGATGCCAGTGGGTTGAACGCCGGTGGATTGGGCGCCGGTGTTTGCGGGCCGTTTCAAGATATGATCGATATCACTATCATCGTCTTCTATTACAGAGCTTGTACCAATAGGATCGGGAGTAACAAGTACAGCTTCAGCCGTGCCAACCGTACCAGCAGCACCAAGAGCTGCAGCTGTACCCGTAATTTCAGCCGCGGAAGGTTTGACTTGGGCTTTTTCATCATCAGTCTTCACACAGTGGTAACAGGCCGTTTGGCCATGAATCACGGGTTCATGGACGCTCTTGCAAAAAGGATGCTGATCATCAGGAGCGCTTTCCCTACGAACCTTGTCCTTTGAATCATAATCAGCCTCTTGACCATGAATGGCAGGTTCTACATTCGATTCACGTTTTGCTCTTTCTTCATCGTTTTTTGTGCCAAAGAGTGCAGCGGCGGCAGCTGTGGCGCCTGTAGCCACAGTGGCCATAGCTCCCTTGGCCGTCGCAGTGACATTAGCGGCTGCTTCAGATGCCATTTCTGAATAGCTCTTTTCTCGATTTTTGTCTTCACCTTCCAAAGGTTGATGTGTTGAAGCCCCCTGGTTAACTGTGGGAGATTGAGGAGTAGGGGTTTGATCGCTTTGAGGAAGGAGACCTGCAGGTTCGTGGGTCGAAGGAAGATTTCCAATGACAGCAGGTGCAGCAGAAACTTTGTCTTCTGGATGAAGGGCTTTGTCACCGATAGGAACATCATTCATAGCAGGTGTCGTGGATGATTCTTCTCGAGGGAGAAAGTCGCCAGCACCAGACAGGGCAGAGGAAGTTCGGTGCATAGGAGTAGAAAGACTGTCCCTCTGTTGTTCACCTGAACCAGAAAGAGCAGAGGATCTTCTGCGCTCACGGCTATCACCAGCATGAGGTAAAGTACCAATGGATCCTCGATGGAGACCATCTTGATCGAGCAAAGACCGAGAGGGATAGTGTTTGTTGTCTGTTGCATTGGAATCACCAAAGAATGAAATTGTTTCGTCATAAGGAACGGATCGCCTTTGCTGGTTAGCAGCATAGCGTGGGGGTGGTGAAATCTGAGTAGCTACTGAAGGTTCAGATGTCTTTCTGGCTCGAACGTCAGGTGTTTCTTGAGTCTGAACAAACGTGTGACGTTTATCAGGGTCGTTAAAGGTAGGCTGCTGTTCAATATTGAGATGGAAGAGGTCAAATCCATTGACATTTCTGGGAATATCTTGTTGTTTTCTGGGTACCATTGTTTCAGTACCTAATCCTATATCAGAGCTCTGCAGAGTTCCTCCAGGATGTAAAGTTGTTTGAGCACGTTGCGCTTCAGCAGAGCTGTATGCGCTACGATCAATAGAAGAAGATCGCTGTTCGGTGCTAAACAGAACGAATGTAAGATGGATACATTAGGTATAAACTATGTATTTACGGTTGGTTTGAAAAGTTAATATCAGTATTCCTGTCCATTTGATTGTGAAAGAAAACAAAAAAAGAAAAAGACTAGACAATGTCATGTCATTTTAATACTTTCATGGGTATTAAATCACTATAGGAATTGGCTTAATTTCATATTTGTAAATTTATGCGCATAAAATAAATCATCATTGGCGACATAATTCTGTCTTAGAAGTGATATTATGAATCATACATCTTTAAAAGACACACTCCCTCCCTCTCTTTTATTATATTTCATAAATGAATCTTATAAACAGTTAGCTATCTTCTCTGATCTTTCTCTTTTTCTGTTTATTATATTTTATGCATACAACAGGGCTCTATGACGAAGGGTCGATGTCAGTGTTGATTAATTAGGCAAAGAAGTGGTTACACGAAATACAGTGCTCTCTGTTCAAATTCAGACGATTTAAAGCAAATCATAGTCGGGTTAAACAATGTGCTTCAAATTCAGAAACTAGAGCCAGCAAGAACGACTTGTATTTTGTTGATAGAAATAACATATTAAAAAGAAGTAGATGTCTAAAATGAATGTAAGAAAGAAAAAAAAACATAGGAAAAAGCTTCAAGAAGCCCCAAGCTCAAGAATAAGGTCGTGTATAGCATAAATCTTTAACAAAAAAGCTGACCTTGAACTATAAAAAAAAGTCTTTGTATTAGTACCCTTTTGCTCTACCAGCCCATGGAAGCAGCATTACAACTCATTCATATCTTTAGATGATATTGCTTCCATGGTCTTACAAAAATGCTTCTGTGCTTGTTCATAAACATCTAAAAAGCCAATTTTTATTCTTCGACAATGACATCATTTTCAAAGATTTACTTTGAAACTTCATACAGCCTTGTTCTTGCGTTCCTTGTCTTTCATACTCCAACAAAGAGAGCTCTTTTTTGCAGGGATAGTACCATTACTGATCACATTAGATTTCATGTATAAAGAGAAAAGTGCAGTCTTTTCATTATCTTTTTTTTTTTTTAAAAAAATCGACAATTGCTTTTAGGAGAGCATTGTACAGAGACCTTGCTGCTTGTTCTGAAACCCCCAGCAACATCTCGTCCTACCGACTGAGCGCTGAAAATGACAACAACATATCACGCTCTTTACAACTAGGCAATGTCCGATTGTCCGTGAGTAAATTTTATATATCAATTATGTTTTGAGCTTTCAGCAAGAGTCCAAGGTAAGATGGAGCAGCATCCACTTGGTCATTCTGTGTCGATCGGTCAGTGTATTAGGAAGGCACCTCCGGATCAGTTTTATCAAAGCGTGATGGTTAGACCATAAGATATCTTAATGAAGAGCAGCTTTTATATAGTATGATGTGCTTTATTCAGTCTCATAGTGGAGTCTTTATTAAAAAGAAAAGAGCTAAATAATATGTGAGTTTTACTTGGTATAAAAGATTCAAGAACCGACAACCATATGATCTTAGGGAAAAGTTACCGAGAAAGCATGAGAAGCTCTATTACTTTTGTATAAAAAACAAAGACAAGCCACTGGGATAATTTTGTAGTAAAAAAAAAAAAAAAAAAAAAAAAAAAGGAAAGAGCACGCCTTAAAACTGCGAGTGTAATATATTCTTTGTTCTTGTTTTCTATTCGAAAATATTATATATATAAAATCAAGATAAGATTGAAATTAGAGCATTTGTCAGACCTTCATAAAGTTTCTACACTTATGGAGTCCAAAAAAAGGAAACAATGAAGGACTCCATTGAATTAAAGATATTCAAAATACCAACAAAAAAGTCATGATTTGATGCAGAGGAAAGTTCTCAATGATTATAGATAGTAGAAAGTACCCAAAATCGCTTCCTACATCTTAATAATAATAGCGTAGTAAATCGTGCCAAAGATGACGCGAATTGTCCAAACAATTTGACAATCACACAAACCAGTTTATTTTGATCAATTGTGTTACAATATGAAGAGTGTCTATTTCCCTGCATAAATTGCATAATCACTTTTAAATATGATGTGCAGATATTGGTAATATAGTGTGCTATCCTGTTATCTATCCTAGTTCTCAACTAGGGATTATAAAAAGAGGGAGAGGCATATTTTTCTTTTTCTTTTTTAATTAAAAACATTATCCAATTGATGACTTCTTCAAATGATAAAAAGAATGTCATTAGTGACAAAACTACTACTACTACTACTATTACTACTACTACTACTACTGCTACTACTGACGTAGCCTATGAAAAACATGTCGTGACCAAATTGACCGATTCTTCTTCAACATCGTTTACATACTCTAGTGAAGACTATAAAAGTGACATAGATGGTTATGTTCCTCATTTGGAATGGACTAAAGAAGAAGAAGCAAAGGTTCTTTTAAAGATCGATCTCAAGTTGATGCCCTTTGTATTGCTTATGACATTCGTACTTAATATGGATAGAACTAATATATGTAAGTTAAAGCATTCTTCTTTATCTATGTTGGCTGACTATCTTGATCATGTAGCCAATGCCATCTCTGATAATATGCCAGAACACTTGGGATTTGACATGAATGGTATCAACACAGGAACATTACTGTACTCTGTAGTATTTACTGTCATCACACTGATAACAAATCCAATCGCTAAACGTGTTGGGCCACACAGATGGATCCCTTTCTTGATGTTTTCTTGGGCCGTCGTGACATGGGCTCACGTTTTTCTTCATGTAAGTTTGATATATATACATATTGAAATAACACATTTTAATCCCTTTTTTGAATAAAGAACTATAGTGGATATCTTGCCACACGATTCTTCATTGCTGTAACTGAGGGAGGCTTCATCCCCGCTTGTTTATTATATTTTACATCTTGGTACAAGGCCAGTGAATTAGCAACACGTCTTTCCTGGTTTTGGGGCATCCAATCATTTGCTTCTGCCTTTTCTGGCTTGATATCATTTGGGATATTTAGACTAGAAGGTGTTGGTGGCCTTTATGGTTGGAAATGGCTGTTCCTTATTGATGGCATCATTACTCACATTGTCGGGTTTATTGCGATGTAAGACAAATATTGAATACATAGAGTTATTCCAACTGATGATCAATTACTTAGCTTCTATCTTCCAAAAAGCCCATCTACAACAAGAGGTCTTCTTCGTGGCAAATACGGATGGTTTACAGAACGTGAAAGGGCAATTGCTGTTACAAGAATTATCTGTGACGACAAGTACAATCTCGAACAGGACCAACACATAACATGGCATGATGTACGAATGGCTATTCTTGATACCAAGCTCTGGACGCATCTTCTGATTACCTTCACAAGCATGATGCATACCACGCCCATTTCAACATACTTTCCTACGCTTATCAGAGGATATGGCTTTTCAATTACGACTAGCAACTTGCTTACGATACCTTCCTTCTTCATAAACCTTATTGTTTCCATCGTTGTTGCAAGAAACGCCGAGAGAATAGGAAATTATGCTTTTCATGGTCTCTTTGGCTGTGCCTGGGCCATGGCTGGCTATTTGTCTTTGATTTTGGTACCTGATGGCGCTGGTCGCTGGAATTTCTACGCAGCAACATTGTTTGCAGCCTCGGCTCCTTATTGGCATGGTATGCATATCGCTTGGATGTCATCTAATCTTGCACCTCACAGTAAGCGTGTCCTTGCTCTTGGCGCTGTTATTGGTGCTGCTAATATCTGCAGTGTTCCTGGATCACAGATATACCGTAAGAAACACATCATTATTAAAAATGACAAAAACAAAGGATTAAATGTTATTTCATAGAACAAAGCGATTCCCCTAGGTTTATAAGAGGAAATTGGATCAATTTCAGTATCGCACTTTCATCTGCTATCTTTTTGATAATCCAACATTTCCGCTATGTGTTCACAAACAAGTATCGTTCAAAGAAATGGGATAGTTTGACTGAAGCCGAGAAGCAGGACTACTTGAAGCATACAAAGGATGAAGGATCTAATCGCTTAGATTATAGATTTAGAATTTAATTATCTTTTTACAGATTGTATCATATCCTATATTATTGTAATTAATAAAAAAGCTCATATCAGAAAGCTGAAACATGGAGGAGTCTTGTTACGCCCATTATTTTCTCCGCTCGAATACGAGGTTACCATTTGGACGTTCGCGCTTGCACACACAACAACAGCCTCGTCCTTTCTTTTTTTCTACAATATGTTTGAAAAGTCTCTGACAGACCTTATTCGAGGCATAAGAGCAAACAAGAAAAATGAACAAAAGTATATTGCTGTGTGTTTACAAGAGATACGAAATGAAGTGAAATCAAATGACTTGGACATAAAATCTACTGCTATTGCCAAACTTGCTTATGTAAATACTCTAAACAATATAAATATATATATAAACTCATGTTGATATTAGCTGCAAATGCTCGGTTATGATATGTCTTGGGCCTCTTTTCACATTGTAGAAGTCATGTCGAGTGCTAAATTTGCTCATAAACAAACTGGTTATTTGGCAGCTACTCTATCATTTCAACAAGACACGGATGTGCTCATGCTTACAACTAATTTGATTAAAAAGGTAAATTAAAAACAAGACAAAAAAAGAGAGAGAGTAGATCTTTATTGTGAATGAAATAGGATTTGGCATCTCCTGCTGTGGTTGACATTAGTGTTGCCCTTAATGGTTTATCTCATATTGCAACACCTGACCTGGCTAGAGACCTTTCTCCTGATTTGGTATCTATGCTCAACCATTCTCGACCTTATATTCGTAAAAGAGTTATTCTCGTTCTCTACAAGATATTCTTAAAGTATCCTGAAGCCTTACGATTAAGTTTCCCTCGCTTAAAGGAAAAGCTGGAAGACCCTGATCCATGTAAGACCTTGTACTATTGAATATAGCGCCTTTATTGACCCTTTCTTGATAGCTGTTGTCTCAGCCGTCGTTAGTGTTGTATGTGAACTAGCAAGAAAGAATCCCAAGAATTATTTGTCACTTGCACCTCAGCTATTCAAGATTCTGACAACTTCTACCAACAACTGGATGCTCATCAAAATTATTAAATTGGTATGGAAAAGTCAAAAGGGAGTCTTTAGAGTCACATTATTTATTCATCTTATAGTTTGCATCGTTGACACCACTCGAGCCAAGATTGATTAAGAAGCTACTCCCACCACTGACATCGCTTATTCAAACAACACCTGCCATGTCATTACTTTATGAATGTATCTATACCGTTATCACCGGTGGTTTCCTTGAAGCTGCTGGTGAGGCGGGTAATGCATTAGCTGCCACTTGTACAAACAAGCTAAGGAAATTTTTAGAAGATCCTGATCAAAACTGTAAGTTTATACTGTCAAATGACTGCCATTTTTCTTTAATGATTATTATGTAGTGAAGTATGTTGGATTATTGGCCATGGGAAGACTATTAGCAACTCATCCAAAACTAGTGGCTGAACATAGAGACATCATTTTAGAGTGTATTGACGATGAAGATCTCAGTATTCGCATACGAGCACTTGACCTTGTTGTTGGCATGGTGAATCGTAAGAATATTATGGACATTGTAAAAAAGTTGATATCGCATATTATGCCTAAAAAGACAGAATCGATCTCATTGCATGACTCTTCCGCCATCTTTGATCCAATGTATCGTATGGATATCATCAACCGAATCGTATTCATGTGCTCTCAGAACCACTACCACAATTTGAATGACTTTGAATGGTATATCTCAGTTCTTGTTGATATTGCTTATTCAGCGGGTGTGAACGTGGGTGAACTGTTGACGAACCAATTGATGGATGTTAGTGTTCGTGTAAAGAGTGTTCGGGATTATTCTGTTAAACAGATGGTAAGACGTTATACATAAAGAGAGAATCCATTAAATTAAACAATAGAATAGTACAATTTACTGCAAGATAAACACTTTTTGGAAACTGCCAAGAAGAGAGATTCTAATATCGATATATTATCTGCAGCCGCTTGGATCTGTGGTGAATACTGCAAGTATGTCATTTCTCGGTCAATTTGATTCACATGTTTAACATCATTTTATAGTTACCTAGAGGACATTCCATCTACACTCGAGTGTCTTTTATCGCCACAAGCAGCTAATTTGCCTGTGAAAGTTCAGACAGTCTATGTGCATAGTGTTATCAAGATATACGCATACTGGACAACCGATTTGATATCACAGTGGAATGCCGAACTTCAAAGCGAGTTTGTCAAAGTGACGCAGATTATGTATGAAAAGATGGACATGTTTATCTACAGTGCCGACCTTGAGGTACAAGAAAGAGCTCATGATGTAAAATCGTTGTTCAAGATCGTCTTGGATGCAACAAGTGATCCCACTTTAGAAGATGCTCCACTAGTTTTGCAGGATCTCCCCAAGCTCTTCTTCCTATATGAATTGAACCCTGTTGCTCCCAAGGCGCAATCAAAGGTTCCTATTCCTGAAGGTTTGGATTTGGATACGTGGATCAATGAGCCTTTGCCTGATTTGGTGCAAGATGCTGAGTCAGATGGTTCGTTTGAGGAAGCATCCAAGTATGAAAAGGTTGGTAAAAGTTCAAGAAAGAAGAAATCCAAGTCAAAGGGTTATGAAAGTAGTGAAGATGAGGCTGAAAAAGAGAGAGTAAGTTATGAATAAAGGAGAAATATGGATTCAAGTTGACAGTGTCATGTGTAGCGTCGTGCTGCGAGAAGAGAAGCACGTAAAAACGATCCTTATTATATCATGGCAGATGATAAGAAGGGCCTTATTGATGTTGATTCAATTCCAGTAGTTGAATTAAATGTGGAAGAAATCAATTCGCGTACGCATACATATCTCTTGGCTTACTTACAGATGCTAACAAAGATACATATAGGAGCTAGCAGTTTAAAGAAGACAAAGAAAACTAAACGATCCAAGAGACCCAAGTCACCTCCCAAGCTTCCTGTCTATGCAGAAGAAGAAATGCCTGAAGATGCTGCTGTATCTGAAGATGAAAAGGAAGACAATAGCAATCGCAAAAACAAGGCAAAGGCAGCATTATATACTAAAAAGTCAACAAGAGATATCTTTGATAATGCAGAAGAAGCTGGACTTAATAATGTTGACTTGTCTACTCCATTAGGCGAAGATGAAAAATTCCAGCAGGTGAAGGCATACCTTAGCCCTGAAGAACTTCGCCTTCAGGAAGAAGCAAAGTATAGAAGTGAGCGCCGACAATTAAGAGCTCTTCAGGTAACTCTTGATATATATATATATATGCTTTATCTGATGTTACTAACCACTATCAATAGAAAAAGAATGAAAAAGCATTAGAAGCTAAAAAATCTAAAAAATCATCAAAAGCCTCCAAGGAAGAAGGCAGCACTGAAAAGAAGAAGAAGAAAAAGGGCACAAAGAAAACAAAGGTAGCATTTGAGTTACGTAGACTGACCACATGATCTAAACTATGGTCTAATAGAGTGATAAGACAAACGATGCAGAAACAGCTGGACAAAACGATTTAGTAACGATAGATAATGATGTACGGGAAGCTTTAGTAGATAGACAAGAACAAGTTGACATGTTTAAAGAAGTGAAAGTATTGGAAGTTGACTATGTTCGAATGGTAAACAAGGATCATTTATTTGGTTAAAGATAGACTAAAGGGAATATCATAGATGAGTTCACTTCGATTAAAGTCAGATGAGTCACCTGTTGTTGTTGTACAGTTTAGTATAAGCAATCTGAGTGAAGAAAAGATGCTGCCAAAACTGCGCTTGGAGTTTGCTGAATCCTTTGACCTAAAGATGATTCAGGACAATATCCCAACTCACATCGCTTGTGCAACAGAAACCTTTGAACTACAAGCGAATGAGGTTGTTGAATGTATAGCACACTTTGAGGTCCTTGGAAACGTAAGGCCAGGGTTGTGCATTCGAGGGGTTTTGTTCTATGATGTCGAGGTATAGAAAAAGAACCTAGGGTCTGATATGAAAGCTAATCTATTGAGTATAGGAATCATCTACGATCAACCAGAGCCCATTTGAGATACCCATCCCTGCAAGTCTGTTCTTGAACAACAAGCAGCCAATGGATCCAGTTCATTTTGCCACGCTCTTGGCTGAACATGGTGATGAATTTGAACACCATGAGAATGCATCGATTGAAGTACCTTTGCCTTCAGAAACTTCATCTATTGAAAGTATCTTAATCAAGGCACTCAACAAGGTGACGACAACAAGTGGATTGAATGTAGTAGAAGTTGTTCCTGGAGCTGCATCTTTATATGGTAAAACTGTTCAAGGTGCACAAGTGGCTGGTCTTTT